>WQNJ02000339.1:0-60158 GCA_016584745.2 Phylloscopus trochilus trochilus | reverse complement strand
CAGAAAATTCCTGGAAAATCCCCAGAAAATTCCTGAAAACTTCCCAGAAAAATCCCCCCAAATTTATGGAAAATTCACAGAAAAAAAATCCAAAAATTCACAGAAAGTTCCCCAGAAAATTCCTGGGAAGATCCCTGAAAATTCCGCCCCAAAATTCCTGGAAATTCTCAGAAAATCCCTGGAAAATTCCCATAAAATCCCAGTAAAATTCTGATAAAATTCCCGGAGAACTCCCAAAGAATTCCTGTAAAATTCCCAAAAATTCCCAGAAAATTCCCCAAAATTCTTAGAAAAGTCCTGGAAAATTCCCAAAAATTCCCAGAAAATTACTACAAAATTCCTGGGAAATTCCTGGGAAATTCCTGGGAAATTCCTGAGAAATTCCCACAAAATTCCTGAGAAATTCCCAGAAAATTAATGGAAAATCCCTGTAAAATCCCTGTAAAATTCCTGTAGAATCCAAAAAAAATTCTGCTAAATTCCTGGAGAATTCCCATAGAATTCCTGTAAAATTCCCAAAAATTCCCAGAAAAGTCCTGGAAAATTCCCAGAAAATTCCCAGAAAATTCCCGGAAAAATCCCAGAAAAGTCCTGGAAAATTCCCAAAAATCCCCAAAAATTCCAAAAAAACTCAAAAAAATCCCCAAAAATCCCCAAAAATTTCCAAAAAAAATCCCAAAAAATCCCAAAAAAATTCCAAAAAAAATCCCTAAAAAATCAAAAAAAAATCCAAAAAAATCCCAAAAAATCTCAAAAAAATTCAAAAAAAAATCCAAAAAAATCTCAAAAAAATCCCAAAAATCCCCCTAAAAATTCCCAAAAAATTCCCCCCAAATCCTCCCCAAAATCCCCCGTGCCCCCTGCTGCTGCGTTACCTGTGGTCGCCGTGGGCCTGCTGCAGGTTGAAGAGCAGCGAGGGCACGATCTTGTCCATGTGCTGCGGCTCCCAGATGTTGGCCTGCAGCTCGTCGTTCACCGTCTTGCGCACCACGCCCTGCAGGCCCCGGATCCCCGACATCCGGATCCTGCCCCCGGGAGGGAGGGAGGGAGGGAGAGCTCACGGAATTCCGGAGAATTCGGGGATATCGGGGGGGGATTCTGGGAATTCTCGCGCCGTGCGTGATTCTGAATCCTTTCCTGATCCCGAATCCTTTCCCGATCCCAAATTCTTTCCTGATTCCGAATTCTTTCCTGATCCCGGATCCTTTCCTGATCCTGGATCCTTTCCCGATCCCAAATTCTTTCCTGATCCCGAATCCTTTCTTGATCCCAAATCCTTTCCTGATCCCGAATCCTTTCCTGATCCCGAATCCTTTCCCGATCCTGAATCCTTTCCTGATCCTGAATCCTTTCCTGATCCTGAATCCTTTCCCGATCCCAAATCTTTTCCTGATCCCGAATGCTTTCCCAATCCCGAATTCTTTCCTGATCCCAAATCCCTTCCAGATCCCGAATCCTTTCCTGATCCCGAATCCTTTCCCGATCCCAAATTCTTTCCAGATCCCGAATGCTTTCCTGATCCCGAATCCTTTCCAGATCCCAAATCCTTTCCTGATCCCGAATCCTTTCCCGATCCCGAATCCTTTCCCAATCCCGAATCCTTTCCTGATCCCGAATTCTTTCCTGATCCTGGATCCTTTCCTGATCCCGAATCCTTTCCTGATCCCGAATCCCTTCCAGATCCCGAATACTTTCCTGATCCCAAATCCTTTCCTGATCCCGGATCCTTTCCCGATCCCAAATCCTTTCCTGATCCCGGATCCTTTCCTGATCCCGAATCCTTTCCCGATCCCAAATCCTTTCCCAATCCCGAATTCTTTCCTGATCCCGAATTCTTTCCTGATCCTGAATATTTTCCTGATCCCAAATCCTTTCCTGATCCCAAATCTTTTCCTGATCGCGGATCCTTTCCAGATCCCGAATCTTTTCCTCATCCTGAATCCTTTCCAGATCCCGAATCTTTTCCTCATCCTGAATCCTTTCCTGATCCCGAATCCTTTCCTGATCCCAAATTCTTTCCTGATCCCAAATCTTTTCCTGATCCCGAATCCTTTCCTGATCCCCAATCCTTTCCTGATCCCGAATCCTTTCCTGATCCCGAATCCTTTCCAGATCCCAAATCCTTTCCTGATCCTGGATCCTTTCCTGATCCCGAATCCTTTCCTGATCCCCAATCCTTTCCTGATCCCGAATCCTTTCTTGATCCCAGATCCTTTCCTGATCGCGGATCCTTTCCCGATCCCAAATCTTTTCCTCATCCTGAATCCTTTCCAGATCCCGAATCTTTTCCTGATCCCGAATCCTTTCCTGATCCCGAATCCTTTCCCGATCCCAAATCCCTTCCTGATCCTGAATCCTTTCCTGATCCCGGATCCTTTCCAGATCCCGAATCTTTTCCTGATCCCGAATCTTTTCCTGATCCCGAATCCTTTCCTGATCCCAAATCCTTTCCTGATCCCAAATTCTTTCCTGATCCCAAATTCTTTCCTGATCGCGGATCCTTTCCTGATCCCGGATCCTTTCCCGATCCCGAATCCTTTCCCGATCCCGAATCCTTTCCTGATCCTGAATCCCTTCCAGATCCCAAATCTTTTCCCAATCCCAAATCCTTTCCTGATCCCGAATCCTTTCCTGATCCCGAATCCTTTCCTGATCCCAAATTCTTTCCTGATCCTGAATCCCTTCCAGATCCCAAATCTTTTCCTCATCCTGAATCCTTTCCTCATCCTGAATCCTTTCCTGATCCCGAATCCTTTCCCAATCCCGAATCCTTTCCTGATCCCGGATCCTTTCCCGATCCCAAATCCTTTCCTGATTCTGAATCCTTTCCTGATCCCAAATTCTTTCCTGATCCCAAATCCCTTCCAGATCCCAAATCTTTTCCTGATCGCGGATCCTTTCCCGATCCCGAATCCTTTCCCGATCCCAAATCCTTTCCTGATCCCGAATCCTTTCCTGATCCTGAATCTTTTCCTGATCCCAAATCCCTTCCAGATCCCGAATCCCTTCCAGATCCCAAATCTTTTCCTGATCGCGGATCCTTTCCCGATCCCAAATCCTTTCCTGATTCTGAATCCTTTCCTGATCCCAAATTCTTTCCTGATCCCAAATTCATTCCTGATCCTTAATCCTTTCCTGATCCCGAATCCTTTCCTGATCCCGGATCCTTTCCTGATCCCGAATCCTTTCCCGATCCCGAATCCTTTCCTGATCCCGAATCCCTTCCAGATCCCAAATCCTTTCCTGATCCCGAATTGTTTCCTGATCCCGAATCCCTTCCAGATCCCAAATCTTTTCCTGATCGCGGATCCCTTCCAGATCCCAAATCCTTTCCCAATCCCAAATCCTTTCCTGATCCCGAATCCTTTCCCGATCCCGAATCCTTTCCTGATCCCAAATCCTTTCCTGATCCCGAATCCTTTCCTGATCCCGAATCCTTTCCTGATCCCGAATCCCTTCCTGATCCCGAATCCTTTCCTGATCCCGAATCCTTTCCTGATCCCGAATCCTTTCCTGATCCCGGATCCTTTCCTGATCCCAAATCCTTTCCAGATCCCAAATCCTTTCCTGATCCCAAATCCTTTCCTGATCCTGATCCTTTCCTGATCCCGAATCCTTTCCCAATCCCAAATCTTTTCCCAATCCCAAATCCTTTCCTGATCCCGAATCCTTTCCCGATCCCAAATTCTTTCCTGATCCCAAATTCTTTCCTGATCCTGAATCCCTTCCAGATCCCAAATCTTTTCTTCATCCTGAATCCTTTCCTGATCTTGAATCTTTTCCGGATCCCGAATTTTTTTCCTGATCCCAAATCCTTTCCCAATCCCAAAATCCTTTCCCCATCCCAAATCCCTTCCGATCCCAAATCCCTTCCAACCCCAAAATCCTTCCCAATCCCAAATCCCCTCCTGATCCTGATTTTTTTCCTGATCCCAAATCTTTTCCCAATCCCAAATCTTTTCCCAATCCCAAATTTTTTTCCCTGATCCCAAAATCCTTTCCCCATCCCAAATCCCTTCCTGATCCCAAATTCCTTCCTGATCCTGATTTTTTTTCTGATCCTGAATCTTTTCCCGATCCCAAATCCTTTCCTGATCCCAATTTTTTTCTCGACCCTAAAATCTTTTTCCAATCCCAAATCCTTTCCTGATCCAAAAATTTTTCCCCGATCCAAATTCCTTTCCTGATCCCAAATCCCTTCCAACCCCAAATCCTTTCCCGATCCCAAATCCCTTCCAATCCCAAAATCCTTCCCAATCCCAAATTCTTTCCTGATCCCAAATTCTTTTCCCGACCCTGAATCTTTCCCCAAACCCCAAATCCTTTCCTGATCCCAAATTCTTTTTCCAGGCCCCAAATCCCTTCCCAATCCCAAATTTTTTTCCTGATCCCAAAAGCCTTTTCCAGTCCCGAAATCCCTTCCAGATCCTGAATCTCTTCCCGATCCTGATTTTTTTCCTGATCCCAAATCTCTTCCTCATCCCAATTTTTTTTCCCCGAATCCTTTCCTGATCCCAAATTTTTTTCCCCAACCCCAAAATCTTTTTCCAATCCCAAAATCTTTTTCTAATCCCAAAATCCCTTCCCCATCTCGAATTCCTTCCCAAACCCAAAATCTTTTCCAGATCCCAAACCTTCCCAATCCAAATTTTTTTTTCCTGATCCTGACCCTTTCCCCGATCCCAAATCCCTTCCAAACTCAATTTTTTTTCCCCATCCCAAAATTCTTCCTGATCCCCGAAATCCTTTCCCAATCCCAAATCTTTTCCCCGTTGCTTTTCCCTTTTCCCTTTCCCTTTTCCCCAGTTCCTTTCCCCTTTTTCCCTGGTCCCTTTCCCTTTTCCCGGTCCTTCTCCCCATTTTTCCGGTTGATTTTCCCAGTTACTTTCCCCTTTTTTTTCTTGGTCGCTTTTTCCGTTTTCACACTTTTTTCCCCCCCATTTTCCCAGTTGCTTTTCCACTTTTTCTGGTTGTTTTCCCCATTTTCCCAGTTCCTTTCCCCATTTCCCTGGTTTTTTCCCATTTCCCTGTTTTTTTCCCATTTCCCCGCTTGCTTTTTCCTTCTTTTCCCAGTCGCTTTCCCCATTTTCCTTTTTCCTTCTCCCCGTTGATTTTCCCAGTCCCTTTCCTTTTCCCTTTTTCCTGGTTTCTTTTCCCAAATCCTTTTCCCATTTTCCCAATTCCTTTTCCCATTTTCCCAATCCCTTTTCCCATTTTCTCAGTTCCTTTTCCTGGCTCCTTTTTCCCATTTTCCCCATTCCTTTCCCATTTTCCCAGCTCCTTTTCCCATTTCCCCACTCCCTTTTTCCTGGTTCCACTTCCCGTTCTGTTTTCCCAGTTCCCCCAGTCCTTTTCCTATTTTCCCAGTCCTTTCCCATTTCCCCCATTCCTTTTCCCAGTCCCTTTATCCCATTTTCCCAGTCCCTTTTCCCAGTCCCATTCCTTGGTTCTGTTTCCCCAGTCCGTTTTCCCAGTTCCGTTTTCCCTGTTGTTCCATTCCTTTTCCCATTTTCCCCATTCCCATTTCCCCATTCCCTTTTCCTGGTTCCTTTTCCCATTTCCTGTTCCTTTCCCCGTTTGTCATCCCAGTTCCTTTCCCATTCCATTTCTCCAGTTCCTTTTCCCAGCTCCTTTTCCTGGCTCCTTTCCCCATTTTCCCCATTCCTTTTCCCGGTTCCTTTTCCCATTTCCCCCCATTCCATTTTCCCATTTTCCCGGCTCCTTTTCCTGGTCCCGTTCCCCGGTTCTGTTTCCCCATTCACTTTCCCAGTTCCTTTCCCTTTTTCCCAGCTCCTTTCCCCATTTCCCTGTTTTTTCCCCATTTTCCCGGTTGCTTTCTCCTTCTTTTCCAGTCGCTTTCCCATTTTCCTGGTCCCTTTCCCTAGTCCTTTTTTCTCGTTCCTTTTCCCATTTCCCCCATTCCTTTTCCCAGTCCCTTCATCCCGTTTTCCCAGTCCCTTTTCCCAGTCCCATTCCCCGGTTCTGTTTCCCCAGTCCGTTTTCCCTGATGCCTTTTCCCATTTTCCCCGGTTTCCTGATTCCCTTCCCCATTTCCCCAGTTCCTTTCCCCATTTTCCCGTTCCCATTTCCCCATTCCCTTTTCCTGGTTCCTTTTCCCATTCCCTTTTACCATTTCCTGTTCTTTTCCCCGTTTGTCATCCCAGTTCCTTTCCCGTTCCATTTCCCCACTTCCTTTTTCCTGTTCCTTTTCCTGGCTCCTTTTCCCCTTTTCCCCCTTCCTTTTCCCATTTTCCCAGCTCCTTTTCCTGGTCCCGTTCCCCGGTTCTGTTTCCCCATTCAGTTTTCCCAGGTTCCTTTCCCATTTCCCCCATTCCTTTTCCCAGTCCCTTTCCCCATTTTCCCAGTCCCTTTCCCCAATCCTTTTCCCTTTTTCCCGGTTCCTTTTCCCTTTTTCCCGGTTCCTTTTCCCATTTCCCCCATTCCTTTTCCCAGTCCCTTTATCCCATTTTCCCAGTCCCTTTTCCCAGTCCCATTCCTTGGTTCTTTCCCCAGTCCGTTTTCCCTGTTCCGTTTTCCCATTCCTTTTCCCATTTTCCTGTTCCCATTTCCTCATTCCCTTTTCCTGGTTCCTTTTCCCATTTCCTTTCCCCGTTCGTCATCCCAGTTCCTTTTCCATTCCATTTTCCCCGTTCCATTTCCCCATTCCATTTTCCAGTTTCTTTTCCCATTTTCCCGGCTCCTTTTCCTGGTCCCGTTCCCCAGTTCTGTTTCCCCATTCAGTTTTCCCAGGTTCCTTTCCCCATTTCCCCCATTCACTTTCCCAGCTCCTTTCCCCTTTTTCCAGTTCCTTTCCCCTTTTTCCAGTTCCTTTCCCCATTTTCCCCATTCCTTTCCCCATTTCCCTGGTTTTTTCCCATTTCCCCGGTTGCTTTCTCCTTCTTTTCCCAGTCCCTTTCCCCATTTTCCCAGTCCCTTTTCCCTTTTTCCCGGTTCCTTTTCCCATTTCCCCCATTCCTTTTCCCAGTCCCTTTATCCCATTTTCCCAGTCCCTTTTCCCAGTCCCATTCCTTGGTTCTGTTTCCCCAGTCCGTTTTCCCTGTTCGTTTTCCCATTCCTTTTCCCATTTTCCCAGTTCCCATTTCCCCATTTCCCCATTTCCCCATTTCCCCATTCCCTTTTCCTGGTTCCCTTTTCCTGGTTCCTTTTCCCATTTCCTTTCCCCGTTCGTCATCCCAGTTCCTTTTCCATTCCATTTCCCCATTCCATTTTCCAGTTTCTTTTCCCATTTTCCCGGCTCCTTTTCCTGGTCCCATTTCCCGGTTCTGTTTCCCCATTCAGTTTTCCCAGGTTCCTTTCCCCATTTCCCCCATTCACTTTCCCAGCTCCTTTCCCCCTTTTCCCAGCTCCTTTCCCCCTTTTCCCAGCTCCTTTCCCCCTTTTCCCAGCTCCTTTCCCCCTTTCCCAGTTCCTTTCCCCATTTCCCTGGTTTTTCCCATTTCCCCGGTTGCTTTTTCCTTCTTTTCCCAGTCACTTTCCCCATTTTCCCAGTCCCTTTCCCCAGTCCTTTTCCCTTTTTCCCGGTTCCTTTTCCTATTTCCCCCATTCCTTTTCCCAGTCCCTTTATCCCATTTTCCCAGTCCCTTTTCCCAGTTCCATTCCTTGGTTCTGTTTCCCCAGTCTGTTTTCCCTGTTCCTTTTCCCATTTTCCTCGTTCCTTTTCCCATTTCCCCAGGTCCATTTCCCTGTTCCTTTTCCCATTTTCCCGTTCCCATTTCCCCATTCCCTTTTCCTGGTTCCTTTTCCCATTTCCTGTTCATTTCCCTGTTCGTCATCCCAGTTCCTTTTCCATTCCATTTCCCCAGTTCCTTTTCCCGGCTCCTTTTCCTGGCTCCTTTCCCCATTTTCCCCATTCCTTTTCCAGGTTCCTTTTCCCATTTTCTCTGTTCCTTTCCCCATTTTCCTATCTCCTTTCCCCCTTTCCCAGTTCCTTTCCCCATTTCCCTGTTTTTTTCCCATTTCCCCGGTTGCTTTTTCCTTCTTTTCCCAGTCGCTTTCCCATTTTCCCGGTTGTTTTCCCCATTGTCCCAGTCCCTTTCCCCAGTCTCTTTTCCCTTTTTCCTGGTTCCTTTTCCCATTCTCCCCATTCCTTCTCCCCGTTCCTTTCCCATTGTTTTTCCCATTTGTTTTTCCCACTTTTCCCATTTGTTTTTCCTGTTGGTTTTTCCCATTTTATCCCATTTTTCCCCTTTGTTTTTCCCGTTTTTCCCATTTTTCCCATTGTTTTTCCCCTTGTTTTCCCCGTTGTTTTTCCCCGTTGTTTTCCCCATTTTTTCCTGTTTTTTTCCCCCATTTTTCCCGTTCGTTTTTCTCGTTGTTTTTCTCATTTTTCCCATTTGTTTTTTCCACGTTGTTTTTCCTGTTGCGTTTTTCCTGGTTGTTTTTCCCATTTGTTTTTCCCATTGTTTTCCCCATTTTTTCCCATTTTTCCTATTGTTTTTCCCGTTTTTTCCCTCTTTCCCATAGTTTTTCTCCATTGTTTTTCCCCTTTTTCCCATTGTTTTTCCCATTTGTTTTTCCCATTTTTCCCGTTGTTTTTCCTGTTGTTTTCCCCGTTATTTTTCCCTGTTGTTTTTCCCCTTTTTCCCATTTTCCCATTTGTTTTTCCCGTTTGTTTTTCCCGTTTTCCCCATTGTTTCTCCCCATTTGTTTTTCCCATTT
Organism: Phylloscopus trochilus trochilus; assembly: GCA_016584745.2. Lineage (NCBI taxonomy): Eukaryota > Metazoa > Chordata > Aves > Passeriformes > Phylloscopidae > Phylloscopus > Phylloscopus trochilus. Next base: position 51,479 of record WQNJ02000339.1, on the reverse strand, counting down.
CATCCCATTTTTCGCCTTTGTTTTTCCCATTTTTCCCATTGTTTTTCCCCGTTGTTTTTCCCATTGTTTTTCCCATTTTTTCATGGTTTTTTTCCCCATTTTTCCCGTTTGTTTTTCTCGTTGTTTTTCCCATTTTTCCCATTTGTTTTTTTCCACGTTGTTTTTCCCGTTGTGTTTTTCCTGGTTGTTTTTCCCATTGTTTTTCCCATTTGTTTTTCCCCTTCTTTTCCCATTTCTTTTCCCCATTTTTCCTGTTGCTTTTCCCACTCGTTTTTCCCATTTTTTCCCATTTTCCCATTTGTTTTTCCCCTTGTTTTTCTCGTTTTTTTCCCGTAGTTTTTCCCCTTTTCCCCTTGTTTTCCCGTTTGTTTTTCTCTTTTTTTTCCCCATTTGTTTTTCCCATTTTTCCATTTGTTTTTCCTGTTTTTCCCGTTTGTTTTTCCCATTTTTCCCATTTTTCCCGTTCCCCATTCTTCCCGTTTCCCGTGTTTTTTACCGTGCGCGCACGTCGGGGTCGGCGTGGCTGGAGCGGCACAGCTCGCTGCCCTCGGTTTTCCCATTTGTTTTTCCCATTTTCCCATTTTTCCCGTTTGTTTTTCCCATTTTCCCGTTTGTTTTTCCCGTTTGTTTTTCCCGTTTTCCCCATTGTTTCTCCCCATTTGTTTTTCCCATTTTATCCCATTTTTCCCCTTTGTTTTTCCCATTTTTCCCATTGTTTTTCCCCTTGTTTTCCCCGTTGTTTTTCCCCACTGTTTTTCCCATTTTTTCCTGTTTTTTTCCCCCATTTTTCCCGTTCATTTTTCCTGTTGTTTTTCCCATTTTTCCCATTTGTTTTTCCACGTTGTTTTTGCCATTGTGTTTTTCCTGGTTGTTTTTCCCATTTGTTTTTCCCCTTGTTTTCCCATTTCTTTTCCCCATTTTTCCCATTGTTTTTCCCACTCGTTTTTCCCATTTTTTCCCATTTTCCCATTTGTTTTTCCCCTTGTTTTTCTCGTTTTTTTCCCGTAGTTTTTCCCCTTTTCCCCTTGTTTTCCCGTTTGTTTTTCTCTTTTTTTTTCCCCATTTGTTTTTCCCATTTTTCCATTTGTTTTTCCTGTTTTTCCTGTTTGTTTTTCCCATTTTTCCCATTTTTCCCGTTCCCCATTCTTCCCGTTTCCCGTGTTTTTTACCGTGCGCGCACGTCGGGGTCGGCGTGGCTGGAGCGGCACAGCTCCCTGCCCTTGCTTTTTCCCATTTTCCCCGTTTGTTTTTCCCATTTTCCCCGTTTGTTTTTCCCATTTTCCCCGTTTGTTTTTCCCATTTTCCCCATTTGTTTTTCCCATTTTCCCTGTGTGTTTTTCCCATTTTCCCATTTGTTTCCCCATTTTTCCCCGTTGTTTTTCCCAGTTGTTTTTCCCCATTGTGTTTTCCCATTTTTCCCATTTGTTTTTCCCGGTTTTTTCCCCGTTTTTCCCATTTTCCCGTGTTTTTTACCGCATGCGGACGTCGGGGTCGGCGTGGCTGGAGTGGCACAGCTCGCTGCCCTCGGTTTTCCCCTTGTTTTTCCCATTTTTCCCATTGTTTTTCCCCGTTTGTTTTTCCCATTTTCCCGTTTGTTTTTCCCATTTTTCACATTTGTTTTTCCCATTTTTCCCAATTTTTTTCCTATTTTTCCCGTTTCCCGTGTTTTTTACCGTGCCCGCATGTCGGGGTCGCCGTGGCTGCAGTGGCACATCTCGCTGCCCTTGGTTTTCCCCTTGTTTTTCCATTTTTTCCCACTTTTCCCCCATTTTTCCCGTTCGTTTTTCCTGTTGTTTTTCCCATTTTTCCCATTTGTTTTTCCCCTTGTTTTTCTCGTTTTTTTCCCGTAGTTTTTCCCCTTTTCCCCTTGTTTTCCCGTTTGTTTTTCTCTTTTTTTTTCCCCATTTGTTTTTCCCGTTTTTCCCCTTTGTTTTTCCCATTTTTCCCCTTTGTTTTTCCCATTTTCCCATTTGTTTTTCCCGTTTTTTTCCCATTTTTCCCATTTTTCCGTGTTTTTTACCGTGCCCTGACGTCGGGGTCGGCGTGGCTGGAGCGGCACAGCTCGCTGCCCTTGTTTTTCCCCTTGTTTTTTCCCATTTGCTTTTCCCATTTTTTCCCACTTTTTTCCCCCATGTTTCCCGTTCGTTTTTCCTGTTGTTTTTCCCATTTTTCCCCATTTGTTTTTTCCACGTTGTTTTCCTATTGTGTTTTTCCCCTTGTTTTCCCATTTCTTTTCCCCATTTTTCCTGTTGTTTTTCCCACTCGTTTTTCCCATTTTTTCCCATTCTCCCATTTGTTTTTCCCCGTGTTTTTCCCGTTTTTTCCCGTAGTTTTTCCCCTTTTTCCCCTTGTTTTCCCATTTGTTTTTCTCCTTTTTCCCCATTTTTTTTCCCATTTTCCCATTTGTTTTTCCCGTTTTCCATGTTTTTTACCGTGCCCTCACGTCAGGGTCGGCGTGGCTGGAGTGGCACAGCTCGCTGCCCTTGGTTTTCCCGTTGGTTTTCCCATTGTTTTTCCCATTTTTTCCCATTTTTTCCCCCATGTTTCCCGTTTGTTTTTCCCGGTTTTTTTCCCATTTTTCCCATTTGTTTTTTCCACGTTGTTTTTCCTATTGTATTTTTCCTGGTTGTTTTTCCTGGTTGTTTTTCCTGGTTGTTTTTCCCGGTTGTTTTTCCCATTTGTTTTTCCCCTTGTTTTTCCCACTCATTTTCCTCATTTTTCCCATTTTTCCCCTTGTTTTTCCCATTTTTTCCCGTTTTTTCCCCCCATTTTTCCCGTTTGTTTTTCCCATTGTGTTTTTCCCATCTGTTTTCCCCGTTTGTTTTTCCCATTTGTTTTTCCCATTTACTTTTCCCATCTTTCCTGTTGTTTTCCCCCGTTGTTTTTCCTGTTGTTTTTTCCCTTTTTCCCATTTGTTTTTCCTGTTTTTCCTGTTTGTTTTTCCCGTTTTTCCCGTTTTTCCCGTTCCCCATTTTTCCTGTTTCCCGTGTTTTTTACCGCGCGCGCACATTGGGGTCGGCGTGGCTGGAGTGGCACAGCTCGCTGCCCTTGGTTTTCCCATTTGTTTTTCCCATTTTCCCATTGTCCCCCTTTGTTTTTCCCGTTTTTCCCCTTTTTTCCCATTTTTTTCCCATTTTTCCCATTTTTCCATGTTTTTTACCGCGCGCGGACGTCGGGGTCGGCGTGGCTGGAGTGGCACAGCTCACTGCCCTTGGTTTTTCCCATTTTCCCCCCTTGGTTTTTCCCATTTTCCCCCCTTGGTTTTTCCCATTTTCCCCGTTTTTTTTCCCATTTTCCCATTTTCCCATTTGTTTTTCCCGTTGTTTTTCCCATTTCCGTTACCGTGCCCGGACGTCGGGGTCAGCGTGGCTGGAGTGGCACAGCTCGCTGCCCTCATTTTTCCCATTCTCCCATTTGTTTTTCCCATTTCCCTGTTTGTTTTTCCCATTTTCCCATTTGTTTTTCCCATTTGTTCCATTGTTTTTCCCGTTGTTTTTCCCATTTTTTTCCCATTTTTTCCCCCATTTTTCCCATTTGTTTTTCCCATTTTTCCCATTTGTTTTTCCCATTTTTCCCATTTGTTTTTCCCATTTTCCCCGTTTTTTTCCCCATTTTTCCATATTCTTTACCGTGCCCGGACGTCGGGGTCAGCGTGGCTGGAGTGGCACAGCTCGCTGCCCTCGGTTTTCCCATTGTTTTTTCCCATTTTTCCCATTTTCCCCCCTTTGTTTTTCCCATTTTGCCTGTTTGTTTTTCCCGTTTTTTTCCCGTTTTTCCCATTTTTCCGTGTTTTTTACCGTGCCCGGACGTCGGGGTCGGCGTGGCTGGACTGGCACAGCTCGCTGCCCTCGGTTTTCCCATTTGTTCTTCCCCATTTTTCCCTGTTGTTTTTCCAGTTGTTTTTCCCATTTTCCCCGTTTGTTTTTCCCGTTTTTCCCATTTTTTTCCCCATTTTTCCCATTTTTCCGTGTGTTTTTTACCGTGCCCTGACGTCGGGGTCGGCGTGGCTGGAGTGGCACAGCTCGCTGCCCTTGGTTTTTCCCATTTTCCCCATTTGTTTTTCCCATTTTTCCCATTTTTTTTCCATTTTTCCCATTTTCCCCATTTGTTTTTCCCATTTTCCCCGTTTGTTTTTCCCATTTTTCCCTGTTTGTTTTTCCCAATTTTCCCGTTTCCCGTGTTTTTTACCGTGCGCGCACATTGGGGTCGGTGTGGCTGGCGTGGCACAGTTCGCTGCCCTCGGTTTTCCCCTTGTTTTCCCGTTTGTTTTTCCCATTTTTCCCATTGTTCTTCCCCTTGTTTTTCACATTGTTTTTCCCATTTTTTCCCTTTTTTTCCCCCCATTTTTCCCATTTGTTTTTCCCGGTTTTTTTCCCATTTTTCCCATTTGTTTTTCCTGTTTTCCCCGTTTGTTTTTCCCATTTTTCCCATTTGCTGTGTGCTGTTACCGTGCGCGCACGTCGGGGTCGGCGTGGCTGGAGTGGCACAGCTCGCTGCCCTTGCTTTTTCCCATTTTCCCCGTTTGTTTTTCCCATTTGTTTTTCCCATTTGTTTTTCCCTTTTTTTTCCCATTTTTCCCATTTTTCCCGTTTGTTTTTCCCATTTTCCCCGTTTGTTTTTCCCATTTTTCCCGTTTTTCCCATTTTTCCGTGTTTTTTACCGTGCCCGGACGTCGGGGTCGGCGTGGCTGGAGTGGCACAGCTCGCTGCCCTCGTTTTTTCCCATTGTCCCCGTTTGTTTTTCCCATTTTCCCATTTTCCCATTTTTCCTGTTTGTTTTTCCCATTTTCCCATTTTTTTCCCCATTTTTCCCGTTTTTCCATGTTTTTTACCACGCCCGGACGTCGGGGTCGGCGTGGCTGGAGTGGCACAGCTCCCTGCCCTCGGTTTTCCCCTTGTTTTCCCGTTTGTTTTTCCCATTTTCCCCATTTGTTTTTTCCCATTTTTGCCCTTGTTTTTCCCCTTGTTTTCCCCATTTTTTCCTTTTTTTTTCCCCCATTTTTCTTGTTGTTTTTCCCATTTTTCCCATTTGTTTTTTCCATGTTGTTTTTCCTATTGTGTTTTTCCTGGTTGTTTTTCCATTTGTTTTTCCCATCTTTCCCGTTATTTTTCCCTGTTGTTTTTCCTGTTATTTTTTCCCTTTTTCCCATTTTTCCCATTTTTTTTCCCCATTTTTCCTGTTTTCCGCGTTTTTTACCGTGCCCGGACGTCGGGGTCGGCGTGGCTGGAGCGGCACAGCTCGCTGCCCTCGGTTTTCCCCTTGGTTTTTCCCCATTGTGTTTTTCCCATTTTTCTCATTGTTTTTCCCATTTTTCCCATTTGTTTTTCCCATTTTCCCCATTTTTTTCCCATTTTTCCCATTTTCCCTGTTTTTTCCCATTTTCCCGTGTTTTTTACCGCGCCCGGACGTCGGGGTCGGCGTGGCTGGAGTGGCACATCTCGCTGAAGCGCGAGACGAAGAAGTCGTAGCTGCGGTGGTAGGAGGGCGTGTCCTCCTCGATGTTGGCGAACTTCACAAACTGCACGGGGGGGGAAGGAAAAAATAATAATAATTCTGAGGGGAAAAAAATAATTTCGGGGAAAAAAATAATTCCTGAAAAAAAAAATCCGGGGGAAAAAAAATTCCAGGAAAATAATAATTCCAGGAAAATAATAATTCCGGGAAAAAAATAATTCTGGGAAAAGAAAAATTCTGGGGAAAAATAATTCCAGGGGAAAAAATAATTCTGGGGAAAAATAATTCCAGGAAAAAAAATAATTCCAGAAAAAAAAAAATCTGGGGAAAAAATAATTCTGGAAAACAAATTTTGGTTAAAAAAAAATTCTGATAAAAAAAATTCCAGGAAAAAAATTTTGGAAAAAAAAATTGGTAAAAAAAAAAAAATCCTATTAAAAAAAAATCCAGGAAAAAAAAAATTCTGGGGAAATAAAAAAATTCCTGGAAAAAAAATAATTCCAGGGAAAAAAAAAATCTGGGGGAAAAAATAATTCCAGGAAAAAAAAATTCTGGGAAAAAAAATAATTCTGGGGAAAAATAGTTCTCGGGAAATAAAAATAATTCCAGGAAAAAAAATAATTCCAGGGGGGGGAAAAAAAAATCTGGGGGAAAAAATAATTCCAGGAAAAAAAAGTTCTGGGGAAAAAAAAATTCTGGAAAACAAATTTTGGTTAAAAAAAAAATTCCGATAAAAAAAATTCCAGGAAAAAAAATTCTGGGAAAAAAATATTCTGGAAAAAAAAAATTGGTTTTAAAAAAAAATCATATAAAAAAAAAGAATCCAGGGAAAAAAATTCTGGGAAAAAAAATAATTCCAGGGAAAAAAATAATTCTGGGGAAAAATAATTCCAGAAAAAAAAAAATCTGGGGAAAAAATAATTCCAGGAAAAAAAAATTCTGGGGAAAAAAAAATTCTGGAAAAAAAATTCTGGTTAAAAAAAAATTCCGATAAAAAAAAAATCCAGGAAAAAAAATTCTGGAAAAAAAATTTTGGTAAAAAAAATCATATTAAAAAAAATTCAGGAAAAATAATTCTGGGGGAAAAAAAAATTCCAGGAAAAAAAATAATTCCAGAAAAAAAAAATCTGGGGAAAAAATAATTCCAGGAAAAAAAGATTCTGGGGAAAAAAAAAATTCTGGAAAAAAAATTTTGGTTAAAAAAAAAAATCATATTAAAAAAAAAATCCAGGAAAAAAATTCTGGAAAAAAAATATTCTGGAAAAAAAATTTTGGTAAAAAATAAAAAAAACATATTAAAAAAATGCAGGAAAAAAAATTCTGGGGAAAAAATAATTCCGGGAAAAAATAATTCTGGGGAAATTAAAAAATTCCTGGAAAAAAAATAATTCCGGGGGAAAAAAAAAATCTGGGGGAAAAAATAATTCCAGGAAAAAAAATCCGGGAAAAAAATTCTGGGAAAAAAAATAATTCTGAGAAAAAAAATAATTCCAGGAAAAAATAAAAAATTCTGGAAAAAAATATTCCAGGGGAAAAAAATAATTCCGGGAAAAAAAAATTCTGGGGAAAAAAAATTCCAGGAAAAAAAAAATTTCGGGAAAAAAAATCTGTGGAGAAACAATTGTGGAAAAAAAAAATTCTGGGAAAAAATAATTCTGGGAAAAAAATAATTCTGGGGGAAAAAAAATCTGGGAAATAAAAATTCCAGAAAAAAAATAATTCTGGGAAAAATAAAATTCTGGGGAAAAAAAATCATTCTGAGAAAAAAAAATTCAGGGCAAAAAAAATTCCAGGAAAAAAAAAACTTCCATGAAAAAAAAAAAATCTGTGAAAAAATAATTCTGGGGAAAAAAATAATTCCAGGAAATAAAAATTCTGGGGAAAAGAAAAATCCGGGGAAAAGAATTCCGGGAAAAAATAATTCTGCCACTTCCCCAAAATTCCCCAGATTTTTGATTCGATTTACTTGGGAATTCTGCCCCTTTTCTTCATGGAATTTCCTTGGCATTTCCTTGGAATTTCCTTGGAATTCCGCTCCTTTCCCAGAAAAACCCCTCGGAATTCCCCCAAAATCTTCCATTTTAAAACCGTTCCCTCCAAAGAAATTCCCATTTCCCGGCCATTTTTCCTGGAAATTTCATGGGAATTTCACGGGAATTTCACAGGAATTTCCTTGGAATTCTGCAGCTTTCCCAGACAATTTTCTTTGGAATTCCGCCCCTTTCCCAGGAAACCCCTCAGAATTCCCACTTTTCCCAAAAATTCCCAGCATTTCCAGCTGATTTCTCTGGGAATTCTGCCTCTTTTCCTGGAATTTCCTGGAATTTCACCAGAATTTCCTTGGTCACCAGAATTTCCTTGGATTTCCACCCCTTTCCCAGGGAACCCCTCGGAATTCCCCACTTTTCCAAAAATCCCGCAGCTTTTCTGGCCAAATTCCCTTGGAATTCTCAAAATTCTCCAGGTTTTGCAAGAAATTTTTCTGGGAATTCTGCCACCTTTCCCAAAATCCCGCAGCTTCTCCAGTCAATTTTTCCTGGGAATTCTGCCTCTTTTCCTGAAATGTCCTTGGAATTTCCTGGAATTTCACCAGAATTTCCTTGGAATTCTGCCGCTTTCCCTGGAAAATGTAGCCGCTTTTCAAACCCCTCCTCCAAAAAAATTTCCCATTTCCTGGAAATTTAACTGGAATTTCACGGGAATTTCACTGGAATTTCACTGGAATTTCACTGGAATTTCACTGGAATTTCACAGGAATTTCACTGGAATTTCACAGGAATTTCACTGGAATTTCATGGGAATTTCATGGGAATTTCACGGGAATTTCATGGGAATTTCACTGGAATTTCACAGGATTTTCACAGGAATTTCATGGGAATTTCACTGGAATTTCATGGGAATTTCACAGGAATTTCACGGGAATTTCACAGGAATTTCACAGGAATTTCATGGGAATTTCATGGGAATATCACAGGAATTTCATGGGAATTTCACGGGAATTCATGGGAATTTCATGGGAATTTCACTGGAATTTCACGGGAATTTCACTGGATTTCACTGGAATTTCACTGGAATTTCACTGAAATTTCACTGGAATTTCACTGGAATTTCACAGGAATTTCACAGGAATTTCACAGGAATTTCACTGGAATTTCACAGGAATTTCACAGGAATTTCACAGGAATTTCACGGGAATTTCACAGGAATTTCACAGGAATTTCATGGGAATTTCACGGGAATTTCACGGGAATTTCACTGGAATTTCACTGGAATTTCATGGGAATTTCACAGGAATTTCATGGGAATTTCACTGGAATTTCACGGGAATTTCACAGGAATTTCACAGGAATTTCACTGGAATTTCATGGGAATTTCACAGGAATTTCATGGGAATTTCACGGGAATTTCACAGGAATTTCACTGGAATTTCACTGGAATTTCATGGGAATTTCACAGGAATTTCATGGGAATTTCACTGGAATTTCACGGGAATTTCACAGGAATTTCACAGGAATTTCACAGGAATTTCACTGGAATTTCACAGGATTTTCACAGGAATTTCATGGGAATTTCACTGGAATTTCATGGGAATTTCACAGGAATTTCACGGGAATTTCACAGGAATTTCACAGGAATTTCATGGGAATTTCATGGGAATTTCACAGGAATTTCATGGGAATTTCACGGGAATTTCATGGGAATTTCACTGGGATTTCACTGAAATTTCACTGGAATTTCACTGGAATTTCACAGGAATTTCACGGGAATTTCACAGGAATTTCATGGGAATTTCACAGGAATTTCACGGGAATTTCACAGGAATTTCACTGGAATTTCACAGGAATTTCACAGGAATTTCACGGGAATTTCACAGGAATTTCACAGGAATTTCACAGGAATTTCACTGGAATTTCACTGGAATTTCACAGGAATTTCACTGGAATTTCACAGGAATTTCACAGGAATTTCACGGGGATTTCACTGGAATTTCATTGGAATTTCACAGGAATTTCACAGGAATTTCACTGGAATTTCACCGTAATTTTACCGGAATTCCACCGGAATTTCACAGGAATTTCACTGGAATTCCACAGGATTTTCACAGGAATTTCATGGGAATTTCACTGGAATTTCACTGGAATTTCACAGGAATTTCACAGGAATTTCATGGGAATTTCACTGGAATTTCATGGGAATTTCACAGGAATTTCACGGGAATTTCATGGGAATTTCACAGGAATTTCATGGGAATTTCACGGGAATTTCTTGGGAATTTCACAGGAATTTCACTGGAATTTCACTGGAAATTTCACGGGAATTTCACTGGAATTTCACTGGAATTCCACTGGGATTTCACAGGAATTTCACAGGAATTTCACAGGAATTTCACCGGAATGTCATGGAAATTTCACAGGAATTTCACAGGAATTTCACTGGAATTTCACTGGAATTTCACTGGAATTTCACAGGAATTTCACAGGAATTTCACGGGAATTTCACAGGAATTTCATGGGAATTTCACAGGAATTTCACTGGAATTTCACGGGAATTTCACAGGAATTTCACAGGAATTTCATGGGAATTTCATGGGAATTTCACAGGAATTTCATGGGAATTTCACGGGAATTTCATGGGAATTTCACTGGAATTTCACGGGAATTTCACTGGGATTTCACTGGAATTTCACTGGAATTTCACTGAAATTTCACTGGAATTTCACTGGAATTTCACAGGAATTTCACGGGAATTTCACGGGAATTTCATGGGAATTTCACAGGAATTTCACAGGAATTTCACGGGAATTTCACAGGAATTTCACAGGAATTTCACAGGAATTTCACAGGAATTTCACTGGAATTTCACTGGAATTTCACAGGAATTTCACTGGAATTTCACAGGAATTTCACAGGAATTTCACGGGAATTTCACAGGAATTTCACAGGATTTTCACAGGAATTTCATGGGAATTTCACTGGAATTTCATGGGAATTTCACAGGAATTTCACGGGAATTTCACAGGAATTTCACAGGAATTTCATGGGAATTTCATGGGAATTTCACAGGAATTTCATGGGAATTTCACGGGAATTTCATGGGAATTTCACTGGGATTTCACTGGAATTTCACTGGAATTTCACTGAAATTTCACAGGAATTTCACTGGAATTTCACAGGAATTTCACGGGAATTTAACAGGAATTTCATGGGAATTTCACAGGAATTTCACTGGAATTTCACAGGAATTTCACAGGAATTTCACAGGAATTTCACGGGAATTTCACAGGAATTTCACTGGAATTCCACTGGAATTCCACTGGAATTTCACGGGAATTTCACTGGGATTTCACTGGAATTTCACAGGAATTTCACTGGAATTCCACTGGAATTTCACAGGAATTTCACTGGAATTTCACAGGAATTTCACTGGATTTCACAGGATTTCACGGGGATTTCACTGGAATTTCACTGGAATTTCACAGGAATTTCACAGGAATTTCACTGGAATTTCACAGGAATTTCACGGGGATTTCACTGGAATTTCACTGGAATTTCACTGGAATTTCACAGGAATTTCACGGGGATTTCACTGGAATTTCATTGGAATTTCACAGGAATTTCACAGGAATTTCACTGGAATTTCACCGTAATTTTACCGGAATTCCACCGGAATTTCACGGAAATATCACTGGAATTTCACTGGAATTTCACAGGAATTTCACTGGAATTTCACGGGAATTTCACAGGAATTTCACAGGAATTTCACTGAATTCCACAGGATTTTCACAGGAATTTCATGGGAATTTCACTGGAATTTCACTGGAATTTCACAGGAATTTCACAGGAATTTCATGGGAATTTCACTGGAATTTCATGGAATTTCACAGGAATTTCATGGGAATTTCACGGGAATTTCATGGGGAATTTCACAGGAATTTCATGGGAAATTTCACGGGAATTTCTTGGGAATTTCACAGGAATTTCACTGGAATTCCACCGGAATTTCACTGGAATTTCACGGGAATTTCACTGGAATTTCACTGGAATTCCACTGGGATTTCACAGGAATTTCACTGGAATTTCACAGGAATTTCACTGGAACTTCACTGGAATTTCACGGGAATTTCACAGGAATTTCATGGGAATTTCACTGGAATTTCACGGGAATTTCACAGGAATTTCACAGGAATTTCACAGGAATTTCACAGGAATTTCACTGGAATTTCACGGGAATTTCACGGGAACTTCACAGGAATTTCACTGGAATTTCACAGGAATTTCACTGGAATTTCACGGAAATTTCACCGGGAATTTCACAGGGAATTTCACTGGAATTTCACAGGAATTTCACTGGAATTTCACAGGAATTTCACTGGGAATTTCACTGGAATTTCACAGGAATTTCATGGGAATTTCACAGGAATTTCATGGGAATTTCATGGGAATTTCACAGGAATTTCACTGGAATTTCACTGGAATTTCGTGGGAATTTCACTGGAATTTCACTGGAATTTCGTGGGAATTTCACTGGAATTTCACTGGAATTTCACGGGAATTTCACTGGAATTTCACTGTAATTTCACAGGAATTTCACTGGAATTTCACTGTAATTTCACTGGAATTCCACCAGAATTCCACCGGAATTTCCCTGGAATTCCCCCAGGAGTTTCCCCCTGTAATCCCCCGTTCCCGTTCCCGTTCCCGTTCCCGTTTCCGGACTCACGGAGTTGGTTCCCAGGATCTGCAGGTCGGGCTTGTCGGACTCCAGCAGCTTGGCCACCATCTTCAGGAAGCTCTGCACGAACAGGTTGATGCTCTGGCAGTGGCAGGCCAGCAGCAGCTGGTCCAGCGCCTCCATCGCGATCCGCACCGAGCTGCCAAGGGAATAAAAACAAAACCAAAAAAATTGGGAATTTTTGGGGAATTTTTTTTGGAATTTTTTGGAATTTTTTGGGGGATTTTTTGGGAATTTTTTGGGATTTTTTTGGAATTTTTGGGAATTTTTTTGGAATTTTTTTGGAATTTTTTTTTTAATTTTGGGGAATTATTTGGATTTTTGGGGGGATTTTTTTGAAGTTTTTGGAATTTTTTTTGAATTTTTGGGGATTTTGGGGGGATTTTTTGGGGTTTTTTGGATTTTTTTTTTTAATTTTTTGGGGATTTTCGGGGATTTTTGGGGATTTTTTTAGGAATTATTTGGGAATTTAGGGAGCAGCAGCTGGTCCAGCCCCTCCATGGCGATCCGCACCGAGCTGGGAATGCCAGACAAATAATTGGGAATTTTGGGGGATTTTTGGGGGGATTTTTTGGGAATTTTTGGAATTTTTGGGGATTTTTTTGGAATTTTTTTCGAATTTTTTTCGAATTTTTGGGGAATTTTTTGGAGATTTTTTGGGGAATTTTGGGGGGATTTTTTGGGAATTTTTGGGAATTTTTGGGGATTTATTTGGAATTTTTTTTTGGAATTTTTTTGGAATTTTTGGGGAATTTTTTTGAGATTTTTTGGGGGTATTTTGGGAATTTGGGGGGATTTTTTAGGATTTTTTAACGGAAATATTTGGGAATTCTTTGGGAATTTAGGGAGCAGCAGCTGGTCCAGCGCCTCCATCGCGATCCGCACCGACCTGGAAAGGGAATGAAAAACAAAAAAAAAAAAATTGGGAATTTGGGGGAATTTTTTGGGAATTTTTGAGGATATTTTTGGAAATTTTTTTGAATTTTTTTTGAATTTTTTTTTGAATTTTTTTTGAATTTTTTTTGAATTTTTTTGAATTTTTGGGGGATTTTTTGAGATTTTTTTCTTTTTGCAGGGGGGATTTGTGGGGGGATTTTTTGGAAGGTTTTGGAATTTTTTTATTATTTTTGGGGGATTTTTTGGAAATTATTTGGGAATTTAGGGAGCAGCAGCTGGTCCAGCGCCTCCATCGCGATTCGCACCGAGCTGGGAATGCCGGACAAACAAAAAAAAATTGGGAATTTTGGGGATTTTTTTGGGAATTTTTTGGGATTTTTTGGGGATTTCTTTGGACTTTTTTTTATTATTTTTGGGTGTTTTTTTAGGAATTATTTGGGAATTTAGGGAGCAGCAGCTGGTCCAGCGCCTCCATCGCGATCCGCACCGAGCTGCCAAGGGAATGAAAAACAAAAAAAATTTGGAAATTTGAGGGAATTTTTTAGGAATTTTTTGGGATTTTCGGGGATTTTTTGGGATTTTTTTTAGGAATTTTGTGAGAATTATTGGGAATTTAGGGAGCAGCAGCTGGTCCAGCGCCTCCATCGCGATCCGCACCGAGCTGGAAAGGGAATGAAAAACAAAAAAAAAAAATTGGGAATTTCAGGGAATTTTTTGGGAATTTTTTGGGAATTTTTGGAAATTTTTTTGAATTTTTTTTGAATTTTTTTTGAAATTTTTTGAATTTTTTTGAAATTTTTTTGTATTTTTTTTTATTTTTTGAGATTTTTTTTTTTGCAGGGGGATTTTTGGGGGGATTTTTGGGAAGTTTTTGGAATTTTTTTTGGAATTTTTGGGGAAATTTTTTGAGATTTTTGGGGGATTTTTTTGGGGATTTTTTGGGATTTTTTTGGATTTTTTGGGAATTTTTGGGATTTTTTTGGGAATTTTTGGGGGTTTTTTAGGAATTATTTGGGAATTTAGAGAGCAGCAGCTGGTCCAGCACCTCCAGGGCGATCCGCACCGAGCTCGGAATGCCGGACAAAAAAAATTGGGAATTTTGGGGAATTTTTTGGGAATTTTGGGGAATTTTTTGGGAATTTTTTGGGATTTTTTGGGGATTTTTTTGGGGGGTTTTTTGAGAATTATTTAGGAATTTAGGGAGCAGCAGCTGCTCCAGCGCCTCCATGGCGATCCGCACTGAGCTGAAAAGGGAATGCCAGACAAAAAAAAAAAATTAGGAATTTTGGGGGAATTTTGGGGATTTTTTTGAATTTTTTTTAATTTTTTTTGAAATTTTTTTGAATTTTTTCGAATTTTTTTTAATTTTTTTGGAAATTTTTAGGAATTATTTGGGATTTTTGGTGGATTTTTTGATTTTTTTTTTAATTTTTGACGGGTTGAGGGGGGATTTTTTGGGAATTTTTTTGAGATTTTTTGGGGTATTTTGGGAATTTGGGGGGATTTTTTAGGATTATTTAACAGAAATATTTGGGAATTATTTGGGAATTTAGAAAGCAGCAGCTGGTCCAGCGCCCCCATGGCGATCCGCACCGAGCTGAAAAGGGAATGAAAAACAAAAAAATTGGGAATTTTGGGGGAAATTTAGGGAATTTTTGGGGATTTTTTGGGAATTTTTTTGGAATTTTTTTGGAATTTCGGGGAATTATTTTGGATTTTTGGGGATTTTTTTAGATTTTTTTTTTTTTTAGGGGGGATTTTGGGGGGGATTTTTTGGAAGTTTTTGGAATTTTTTTGGAATTTTTGGGGAAATTTTTTGAGATTTTTGGGGGATTTTTTTGGGGATTTTTTGGGAATTTTTGGGATTTTTTTGGAATTTTTGGGATTTTTTGGGAATTTTGGGGTTTTTTTAGGAATTTTTTGGGAATTTAGGGAGCAGCAGCTGGTCCAGCGCCTCCATCGCGATCCGCACCGAGCTGGAAAGGGAATGAAAAACAAAAAAAAAATTGGGAATTTCGGGGAATTTTTTGGGAATTTTTGTGATTTTTTGGGATTTTTTTGAATTTTTTTTTGAATTTTTTTGGAATTTTTTTGGAATTTTTTAGGAATTATTTGAGATTTTTGGCGGATTTTTTGATTTTTTTTTTTAATTTTTGGGGGGGGTTGAGGGGGGATTTTTTTGGGATTTTTTTTTGAGATTTTTTGGGGTATTTTGGGAATTTTTGGGGATTTGTTTAGGAGTTTTTTGAGAAGTTTTTGGGAATTATTTGGGAATTTAGGGAGCAGCAGCTGGTCCAGCACCTCCATGGCGATCCGCACCGAGCTGAAAAGGGAATGCCTGACAAAAAAATTGGGAATTTTTTGGGGAATTTTTTTTAAATTTTTTGGAATTTTTGGGGGATTTTTTGGGATTTTTTTGGGATTTTTTTGGGATTTTTTTGGAATTTTTTTCGAATTTTTGGGGAATTTTTTTGAGATTTTTTGGGGCTATTTTGGAATTTGGGGGGATTTTTTAGGATTTTTTTACGGAAATATTTGGGAATTATTTGGGAATTTAGGGAGCAGCAGCTGGTCCAGCGCCTCCATGGCGATCCGCACCGAGCTGGAAATGCCGGACAAAAAAAAAAAATTGGGAATTTTGGGGGATTTTGGGGATTTTTTGGGGATTTTTTTTGAATTTTTTTTGAATTTTTTTTGAATTTTTTTTGAATTTTTTTTGGAATTTTTTTGGAATTATTTGGGATTTTTGGGGGATTTTTTGAGGTTTTTTTTGAGATTTTTTGGGGGGTTGAGGGGGGATTTTTTGGGAATTTTTTGAGATTTTTTGGGGTATTTTGGGAATTTTTTGGGGATTTTTTTAGGAGTTTTTTGAGAATTTTTTGGAATTATTTGGGAATTTAGGGAGCAGCAGCTGGTCCAGCGCCTCCATGGCGATCGGCACCGAGCTGCCAAGGGAATGAAAACAAAAAAATTGGGAATTTCGGGAAATTTTCGGGGAACTTTTTGGGGAATTTTTTGGGGATTTTTTGGGATTTTTTTGGAATTTTTTGGAATTTTTTTTGAATTTTTTTTTGAATTTTTTTGAATTTTTCTGGGGGGTTTATTAGGAATTATTTGGGAATTTTAGGGAGCAGCAGCTGGTCCAGCGCCTCCATCGCGATCCGCACCGAGCTGAAAAGGGAATGAAAAACAAAAAAAAAATTGGGAATGTTTTGGGAATTTTTTGGGGATTTTTTGGGGATTTTTTGGGATTTCTTTGGAATTTTTTTGGAATTTTTTGGGAATTTTTTTGGAATTTTTTGGGAATTATTGGGATTTTTAGGGGATTTTTTTATTTTTTTTTTAATTTTTTGGGGGGTTGAGGGGGGATTTTTTGGGGATTTTTTTGAGATTTTTTGGGGATTTTTTTGGAATTTGGGGGATTTTTTTAGGAATTTTTTGGGAAATATTTGGGAATTATTTGGGAATTTAGGAGCAGCGGCGGCTCCAGCACCTCCACAGAGACGCACCCAGCTGGGAATGACAAACAAACAATTGGGAATTTTTTGGAATTTTGGGGGAAATTTTTGGGAATTTTTGGAGGTTTTTGGAGATTTTCTGGAATTTTTGGGGATTTTTTTGGAATTTTTTGGGAATTATTTAAGATTTTTAAAGGGATTTGGGGGGGGGAATTTGGGGGGGGGTTTGTGAGAATTTTTTGGAATTGTTTTGGATTTTTTGGGATTTTTTTTGGGGGGGGGGGATTTTTTGGGAATTATTTGGGAATTTGGGGAGCAGCAGCTGGTCCAGCGCCTCCATCACGATCCACACCGAGATGGGAATTCCAGAAAAAAAAATTGGGAATTTTGGGGGGAATTTTTTGGGGATTTTTTTGGAATTTTTGGGAATGGGGGGGGGTGGGGGTGGGATTTTTTGGGATTTTTTTGGAATTTTTTTTGAATTTTTGGGGAATTTTTTTGAGATTTTTTTGGGATCTTTTGGGAATTTTGGGGGGATTTTTTAGGATTTTTTTACACGAAATATTTGGGAATTATTTGGGAATTTAGGGAGCAGCAGCTGGTCCAGCGCCTCCATGGCGACCTGCACCGATCTGGGAATTCCAGAAAAAAAATTGGGAATTTTTGGGGATTTTTTTTGGACATTTTGGGAATTTTGTGGGGGGGTTGGGAATTTTGGGGATTTTTAGGGAATTTTGGGGGGATTTTTGGGGGTTTTTTTAGGAATTCGTTGGGAATTTAGGGAGCAGCAGCTGCTCCAGTGCCTCCATGGTGATCCGCACCGAGCTGCAGGGAATGACAAACAAAAAAAATTTGGAATTTTGGGAATTTTGGGGGATATTTTTGGGAATTACTTGGGGATTTTTGGGGATTTTTTAAATTTTTTTGGATTTTGGGCGGCATTTTTTGGGATTTTTGGGGGGGGAATTTTTTTGGATTTTGGGGGGATTTTCTGAGATTTTTTTTTTTAATTTTTTGGGAATTTTGGGGGGATTTTTTGCTAATTTTTTGGATTTTTTGGGGGACTTCTTTTGAGATTTTTTTGGGAAATTTTGGGAATTTTTGGGAATTTTTTGGGATTTTTTCTGGGGAAATATTTGGGAATTATTTGAGAATTTAGGGAGCAGCAGTGGCTCCAGTGCCTCCACGGAGATCCGCACCGAGCTGGGAATGACAAAAAAGAAAAACTGAGAAATTTGGGGATTTTTTTGGGAAATATTTGGGATTTTTGGGGGATTTTTTGGGGAGAATTTTTAGGAATTATTTGGGAATTTAGGGAGCAGCAGCTGGTCCAGCGCCTCCATCGCGATCCCGCACTGAGCTGAAAAGGGAATGCCAGACGGACAAAAAAATAAATTCTGAATTTTGGGGGATTTGGGGGATTTTCTGGAATTTTTTTGGAATTTTTTTGGAATTTTTTTGGAAATTTTTTGGAAATTTTTTGGAATTTGGGGCGATTTTTTGAGATTTTTTTATTATTTGGGGGGGGTTGGGGGGCTTTTTTGCTTTTTGGGATTTTTTGGGAATTTTTTGTGATTTTTTTTTGATCATTTTGGGAATTTTTTTGAGATTTTTTGGGGGGAATTTTTTGGAATTTTTGGGGAATTTTTTGGAATTTTTGGGGAATTTTTTTGGAATTTTTGGGTGATTTTCTGAGAATTTTTGGTGGATTTTTGGGGATTTTGGGAGGATTTTTTGGGGGTTTTTTGAGAAGTTTTTGGGAATTACTTGGGATTTTGGGGGATTTTATGAGATTTTTTTAAAATTTTTTTGGAATTTGGGGGGATTTTGGGGGGATTTTTTGCGAACTTTTGGAATTTTTTGGGATATTTTAGGAATTTTTTGGAATTTTTTAGGATTTTTTTACAGAAATATTTGGGAATTATTTGGGAATTTAGGGAGCAGCAGCTGGTCCAGCGCCTCCATCGCGATCCGCACCGAGCTGGGAATGCCGGACAAAAAAATTGCGAATTTTGGGGAATTTTTGGGGGGAATTTTTGGGATTTTTTTGGGATTTTTTGGGAATTTTTGGGGTTTTTTTTAGGAATTATTTGGGAATTTAGGGAGCAGCAGCTGGGCCAGCACCTCCATGGCGATCCGCACCGAGCTACAGGGAATGCCGGACAAAAAAAAAAAAATTGGGAATTTTGGGGAATTTTTGGAGAATTTTTGGGGATTTTTTGGGATTTTTTGGGATTTTTTTGGAATTTTTTTGAATTTTTTTTGAATTTTTTTGAATTTTTTTTGAATTTTTTGGGAATTATTTGGGATTTTGGGGGGATTTTTTTCTTTTTTTTTTAATTTTTTGGGAGTTTGAGGGGGAATTTTTTGGGAATTTTTTTGAGATTTTTTGGGGTATTTTGGGAATTTGGGGGATTTTTTTTTAGGAATTTTTTGAGAATTATTTGGGAATTATTTGGGAATTTAGGGAGCAGTGGAGGCTCCAATGCCTCCATGGCGATCAGCACCGAGCTGAAAAGGGAATGCCAGAAAAAAAAAAAAAAATTGGGAATTTTGGGGAATTTTTGCGGAATTTTTGGGGAATTTTTTGGGGATTTTTTGGGGATTTTTTGGGATTTTTTGGGATTTTTTTAGGAATTTTGTCGGGAATTTTTTTGGAATTTAGGGAGCAGCAGCTGGTCCAGCACCTCCATGGCGATCCGCACCGAGCTGGAAAGGGAATGAAAAACAAAAAAAAAAAAATTGGGAATTTTGGGGAATTTTTTGGGAATTTTTGAGGATATTTTTGGAAATTTTTTTGAATTTTTTTTGAATTTTTTTTGAATTTTTTTATGAATTTTTATGATTTTTTTTTTATTTTTGGGGGATTTTTTGAGATTTTTTTTCTTTTTGCAGGGGGGATTTGTGGGGGGATTTTTTGGAAGGTTTTGGAATTTTTTTTTGAATTTTTGGGGGATTTTTTTTGAGATTTTTTGAGATTTTTTGAGGATTTTTTTGGAATTTTTAGGATTTTTTGGGAATTTTTGGGGGTTTTTTTTAGGAATTATTTGGGAATTTAGGGAGCAGCAGCTGGTCCAGCGCCTCCATCGCGATCCGCACCGAGCTGCCAAGGGAATGAAAAACAAAAAAATTGGGAATTTTAGGGGAATTTAGGGAATTTTTGGGGATTTTTTTGGGATTTTTTTGGAATTTTGGGGGGTGTTTTTTAGGAATTATTTGGGAATTTAGGGAGCAGCAGCTGGTCCAGCGCCTCCATGGCGATCCGCACCGAGCTGGAAAGGGAATGCCAGAGAAAAAAAAAATTGGGAATTTTGGGGGCGATTTTTTAGGAATTTTTTGGGAATTATTTGGGGATTTTGGGGGATTTTTTGAGATTTTTTTTTTAAAATTTTGGGGGGATTTGGGGGAGGATTTTGGGGGGGGGGTTTGGGGGACTTTTTTTGAATTTTTGGGGGATTTTTTTTGGGAATTTTTTGAGATTTTTTGGGGATATTTTGGGAATTTTGGAGGATTTTGTGGGATTTTTTGGGACCTTTTTTGGATTTTGGGGGGATTTTTTGGGATTTTTTGGGGAATTAATTGGGATTTTTGGGGGATTTTTTGGGATTTTTTGGGATTTTGGAGGGATTTTCTGAGAATAATTTGGGAATTTTTGGGGATTTTTTTTGGAATTATTTGGGAATCAGTTGGGATTTTTGGGAGGATTTTTTGGGAATTTTTGGAGGATTTTTTTGGGGATTTTTTTGGATTTTTTTTGGATTTTTTAGGAATTATTTGGGAATTTAGGGAGCAGCAGCTGCTCCAGCGCCTCCATCGCAATCCGCACCGAGCTGAAAAGGGAATCCCAGACCAAAAAAATTGGGAATTTGGGGGATTTTTTTTTACTTTTTGGAAATTTTGGGGGGATTTTTGGGGAATTTTTGGGGAATTATTTGAGAATTTGGGGGGGGGGGCTTTTGGGAATTTTTTTGAATTTTTGGGGGGATTTTTTGAGATTATTTTGGAATTTTTTTTAATTTTGGGGGGATTTTTGGAGGATTTTGGGGGGATTTTTTTTGATTTTTTGGGAATTTTTGGGAATTTGGGGGGATTTTTTGGGGAATTTTTTTTGAGATTTTTTGGGGGATATTTTGGGAATTTTGGGGTTCAGGATTTGAGATTCAGGATTTTGGATTTGAGGTCTGGAATTCAGGAATTCGGGATCGGTTGTTCAGGATTTGGGATTAGGGATTTTGGAATTGGGGAATTTGGGATTCGGGGATTCGGGGATTCAGAATTTGGATTTGGGGTCTGGAATTTGGGAATTCGGGAAACCGAGGTTTGGGAATTTGGAATTTTGGGGTTCAGGTTTGGGAATCTGGAGTTTGGGAATCCCCAAATTCCCCAAATCCCGCACCCCTCACCCCAACTGGTGCCGGCCGCTCGGACAGGAATTGGGGAATTTGGGAATTTGGGGTTTGGGAATTTGGGAATTTGGGTTTCAGGATTTGGGATTTGGGGTCAGGAATTCGGGATTTGGGATCAGAAATTCCCCAATCCCGTCCCAGTATTGGTCGCCCCAGAGGTCGCGGATCAGCCGCTCGGACGGGAATTTGGGAATTATTTGGGAATTATTTGTGAATTATTTGGGAATTCCGGAATCTCTCACCCGTATCGGTGCCGGCCAACATTGCGGATCAACCACTGGAACAGGAATTCCCAAATCCCAAATCCCAACTCCCAAATCCCAACTCCCAAATCCCAACTCCCAAATCCCAAATCCCAAATCCCAACTCCCAAATCCCAAATCCCAAATTCCAAATCCCAAATCCCAACTCCCAAATCCCAACTCCCAAATCCCAAATCCCAAATCCCAAATCCCAAATCCCAACTCCCAAATCCCAAATCCCAAATTCAAAATTCCCAAATCTCTCACCCGTATCGGTGCCGCCCGATGTTGCAGATCAGCCGCTCGGACAGGAATTATTTGGGAATTATTTGGGAATTATTTGGGAATTTTTGGGGAATTATTTGGGAATTTTTGGGGAATTATTTGGGAATTATTTGGGAATTATTTGGGAATTTGGGAATCTCTCACCCGTTATCAGTGCCGCCCAACATCCCGGATCAGCCGCTCGGACAGGAATTTTTTGGGAATTATTTGGGAATTATTTGGGAATTTTTTGGGAATTATTTGGGAATTTTTGGGAATTATTTGGGATTTTTTTGGGAATTATTTGGGAATTATTTGGGAATTCCGGAATCTCTCACCCGTCAGGATTTGGGATTCGGGGTCAGGAATTCGGGATTTGGGATCAGGTATCGGTGCCGCCCGAGGTCGCGGATCAGCCGCTCGGAGAGGAATTTGGGAATCCCCCAAATCCCCAAATCCCCAATCCCAAATTCCCAAATCCCAAATCCCAAATCCCTGGTTTCTCACCCATACCAGTGCTGATCGAAGTCGAGGATCAGCCGCTCAGACAGGAATTATTTGGGAATTTGGGAATTCCCAATCTCTCACCCGTATCGGTGCCGGCCGACATCCCAGATCAGCCTCTTGGACAGGAATTTGGGAATTTGGGAATTCCGGAATTTGGGAATCTCTCACCCGTATCGGTGCCGGCCGACGTCCCGGATCAGCCGCTCGGACAGGAATGATTTGGGAATTTGGGAATTTTTTGGGAATTTCTCACCCGTATCGGTGCCGTCCCACGTCGCGGATCAGCCGCTCGGACAGGAATTATTTGGGAATTCCGGAATTCCCGGTTTCTCTCACCCGTATCGGTGCCGTCCCACGTCGCGGATCAGCCGCTCGGACAGGAATTCCCAAATCCCAAATCCCAAATCCCAAATTCCCGGTTTTTCTCACCCGTATCGGTGCCGTCCCACGTCCCGGATCAGCCGCTCGGACAGGAATGATTTGGGAATTTTTTGGGAATTTCTCACCCGTATCGGTGCCGGCCCACGTCGCGGATCAGCCGCTTGGACAGGAATTCCCAAATCCCAAATTCCCGGTTTTTCTCACCCGTATCGGTGCCGGCCGACGTCCCGGATCAGCCGCTCGGACAGGAATTAATTGGGAATGATTTGGGAATTCCGGAATTCCCGGTTTTTCTCACCCGTATCGGTGCCGTCCCACGTCGCGGATCAGCCGCTCGGACAGGTAGGCGCCGATGCGGTCGAGCTTCTCGGGCGCCGAGAGCGCGTAGAAGGTCAACTTCTCCATGTTGGTCTTCACCAGCCCATCCTGGGGACAGAGCCCGCCCGGCATTCCCGGGAAAAGCTCGCGGCCGGGAATTCCCCCAAAAATCGGGAAAGGCCAAAGTCCCGAGTTCCCGAATCCCCGAATTCCTGACACCCCCAAAACGGCCTCGTTCCCAAATCTTGAATCTGAAATTCCCGAATTCCGGTCCCCAAGCTCTGAATCCCAAATTCCCCAAATCCCCAAAGGGCCTCGTTCCCGAATCTTGACTCTGAAATTCTCCAATTCCCAAATTCCTGAATTAATTCCCAAAGCCCGGATCCTAAACCCCAAACCCCGAACTCCAAACCCGAAATCCCAAATCCTGAATGCAAAATCCCCAAATTCCCAGTCCCAAGTCGGCCAATTTTCCAAATCCCAAACCCCAAATCCTGAATACAAAATTCCCAAATCCTGAAAATCTCAAATCCCAAAAAAACCCCCAAAACCCCCAAACCCCAACTCCAAAAATCCCAAATCCTGAACTCAATATTCCCCAAAACCCCAATCCCAAACCCCAAAAACCCCAAATCCCCCCAAAACCCCAAATCCCGGTGTCACCTCGGGGTCCTCAGGGAAGATGTTGTCCACCAGGCGTTTGTAGCGCGGCCGCAGCGCCCCACAGCACCCGCAGAGCCCTGCGGGGAGAAATCCCAAAAACCCTAAATCCCAAAAACCCTAAATCCCAAAATAACCCTAAATCCTAAAAACCCCAAATCCTGAAATAACCCCGCAGCACCCGCAGAGCCCTGGGGAGAGAAATCCCAAAATAACCCCAAATCCCAAATCCCAAAATAACCCCAAATCCCAAATCCCAAAATAACCCCAAATCCCAAATCCCAAAAACCCTAAATGCTGAAATAACCCCGCAGCACCCGCAGAGACCTGGGGGGAGAAATCCCAAAAATCCGGATAAATCCCAAAAAACCCAGGATAAATCCCAAAACCCCAAATCCTAAGATACCCCACAGCAGCCACAGAGCCCTGGGAGGATAAATCCCAAAATAACCCCAAATCCCAAAAACCCTAAATCCCAAAAACCCCAAATCCCAAAACCCCTAAATCCTGAAATAACCCCGCAGCACCCGCAGAGCCCTGGGGGGAGAAATCCCAAAATAACCCCAAATCCCAAAAACCCTAAATCCCAAAAACCCCAAATCCCAAAATAACCCCGCAGCACCCGCAGAGCCCTGGGGGGAGAAATCCCAAAAATTGGGAAAAATCCCAAAAACCCTAAATCCTGAAATAACCCTGCAGCACCCGCAGAGCCCTGGGGGGAGAAAACCCCAAAAACCCTAAATCCCAAAAACCCTAAATCCCAAAAACCCTAAATCCCAAAATAACCTAAATTCCAAAAACCCCAAATCCTGAAACAACCCCAAACCCTAAAATAACCCCGCAGCACCCGCAGAGCCCTGGGGGGAGAAAATCCCAAAATAACCCCAAATCCCAAAATAACCCCAAATCCCAAAAACCCCAAATCCCAAAACAACCCCACAGCAGCCACAGAGCCCTGAAACACCGGGATAAAAACCCTAAAAACCGGGAAAAATCCCAAAACCCCTAAATCCCAAAATAACCCCGCAGCACCCACAGAGCCCTGGGGAGAGAAAACCCCAAAAACCCTAAATCCCAAAAACTCTAAATCCCAAAAACCCCAAATCCCAAAAACCCTAAATCCCAAAATAACTCTGCAGAGCCCTGAAACACCGGGAACAGAAACCCTAAAATCATGGAAAAATCCCAAAAACCTTAAATCCTAAAAACCCTAAATCCTAAAATTATCCCACAGCACCAGCAGAGCCCTGGGGAGAGAAAATCCCAAAACTGGGATAAATCCCAAAAAAATCCCGGATAAATCCCAAAAAAACCCTAAATCCTAAAAACCCTAAATCCTAAAATAACCCCACAGCACCCACAGAGCCCTGGGGGGAAAAATGGGAACAGAATCCCTAAAAACTGGGAAAAATCCCAAAACCCCTAAATCCTAAAAACCCTAAAAACATGGAAAAATCCCAAAAAACCCTAAATCCTAAAATAACCCCACAGCACCCGCAGAGCCCTGGGGGGAAAATGGGAACAGAAACCCTAAAAATCGGGAAAAATCCCAAAAACCCCAAATCCTAAAAACCCTAAACCCTGAAATAACCCCACAGCAGCCACAGAGCCCTGGGGAGAGAAAATCCCAAAATAACCCCAAATCCCAAAACAACCCCACAGAGCCCTGAAACACCGGGAACAGAAACCCTAAAATCATGGAAAAATCCCAAAAACCTTAAATCCTAAAAACCCTAAATCCCAAAAACCCTAAATCCCAAAATAACCCCACAGCAGCCGCAGAGCCCTGGGGGGAGAAATCCCAAAAACCCCAAATCCCAAAAACCCTAAATCCCAAAATAACCCCAAATCCCAAAATAACCCCAAATCCCAAAATAACCCCGCAGCACCCGCAGAGCCCTGGGGGAGAAAATCCCAAAAACCCTAAATCCCAAAACCCCTAAATCCCAAAAACCCTAAAAACCGGGATAAATCCCAAAAAAATCCAGGATAAATCCCCAAAACCCTAAATCCTAAAATAACCCCACAGCACCCGCAGAGCCCTGGGGGAAAAACGGGAACAGAAACCCTAAAAACCGGGAAAAATCTCAAAACCCCTAAATCCTAAAAACCCCAAATCCTAAAAACCCCAAATCCTAAAAAAAAATCCCACAGCACCCACAGAGCCCTGGGGGAGAAAATGGGAACAAAATCCCAAAAGACTGGG
Organism: Phylloscopus trochilus trochilus; assembly: GCA_016584745.2. Classification (NCBI taxonomy): domain Eukaryota; kingdom Metazoa; phylum Chordata; class Aves; order Passeriformes; family Phylloscopidae; genus Phylloscopus; species Phylloscopus trochilus. Next base: position 25,954 of record WQNJ02000339.1, on the reverse strand, counting down.
AAAAATCCAAAACAAAATGGGATGAATCCTGGAAAATCCCCACAGCAGCCACAGAGCCCTGAAACACGGGAACAGAGACCCTAAACACCGGGAGAAATCCAGAAAAACCGGGATAAATCTGGAAAAACCGGGATAAATCCTGGAAAAAAATGAGATAAATCCTGGAAAACCAGGATTAATCCTGGAATAACTGGGATAAATCCCGGAAAATCGGGATAAGTCTAAGAAAAAGGGATAAATCCTGAAAAACCGGGCTAAAAACCGGGATAAATCCTGGAAAAAAATGGGATAAATCCACAAAAAAACCAGGAGAAATCCACAAAAACCAGGATAAATCCTGGAAAACCACGACAAATCCTGAAAAACTGGGCTAAAAACTGGGATAAATCCTGGGAAAATGGGATAAATTCTGGAAAACCGGGATAAATCCTGGGAAAACGGGAACAGGAACCCTAAAAACTGGGATAAATCCTGGAAAACTGAGGTAAGTGCAGAAAACCAGGGATAAATCTGGAAAAAATGGGATAAATCCTGGGGAAATGTGAACAGGAACCCTAAAAACCGGGATAAATCCCGGAAAAAAAATGGGATTAATTCGGAAAACCCGGGATAAATTCTGGGAAAACTGGGATAAATCCTCGAAAATCAGGAACAGAAACCCTAAAAACTGGGACAAATCCATTAAAATCAGGATAAATCCTGAAAAACCAGGATAAATCCTGGGAAAACAGGAACAGGAACCCTAAAAACTGGGATAAATCCTGGAAAACCATGACAAATCCTGAAAAACCGGGCTAAAAACCAGGATAAATCCGGATAAATCCTGGGAAAACGGGATAAATCTGGAAAAACTGGGATAAATCCTAGAAAATCAGGAACAGAATCCCTAAAATCCGGGATAAATCCCAAAAAAACAGGAACAGGAACCCTAAAAACTGGGACAAATCCATTGAAACTGGGCTAAAAACCGGGATAAATCCTGGAAAACTGGGATAAATCCTGGGAAAACAGGAACAGGAACTCTAAAAACTGGGATAAATCCTGGAAAATCAGGATAAATACTGGAAAAACTGAGATAAATCCACAAAAACCGAGATAAATCCTGGGAAAACAGGAAAAATCCTGGAAAAATGGGAACAGGAACCCTAAAAACCGGGATAAATCCTGGAAAACCCGGGATAAATCCTGGGAAACCAGGAAGAGGACTCTAAAATCTGGGATAAATCCCAAAAAACCGGGAACAGGAACCCTAAAAACTGGGACAAATCCATTAAAACTGGGCTAAAAACCGGGATAAATCCTGGAAAACTGGGTAAATCCATAAAAACCGGGATAAATCCTGGGAAACCACAACAAATCCTGAAAAACCGGAAAAACCGGGATAAATCCAGAAAAACTGGGATAAATCCAGGGAAAATGGGATAAATCCTGGAAAACCAGGATAAGTCCAAAAAAACCGGGATAAATCCTGGGAAAACCGGGATAAATCCTAGAAAAACTGGGATAAATCCTGGGAAAATTGGGATAGAGCCTGGAAAACCGGGATAGATCTTTAAAAATCAGTGAAGTTCCATAAAACCTGGGATAAATCCTTAAAAACCGGGATAATTCCTGAAAAAACTGGGATAAACTTTAAAAAAACGGGACAGAGCCTGGAAATCCGGGCTAATTCCATAAAACCCGGGATAAATCCTTAAAAACTGGGGCAGAGCCTGAAAAACTGGGACAATTCCATAAAAACCAGGATAAATCCTGGAAAACTGGGATACAGCCTTGAAAAACTGGGATAGAGCCTGGAAATCCGGGATAATTCCATAAAAACCGGGATAGGGCCTGGAAATCCGAGCTAAATCCATCAAACCCGGGCTAAGTCCTGGAAAACTGGGATAGAGCCTTGAAAAACGGGATAGAGCCTGGAAAACCGGGATAATTCCATAAAACCCGGGCTAAATCCTGGAAAACTGAGACAGAGCTTGGAAAACCGGGATAAACTGATAAAAACCGGGATAAATTCCTAAAAAGTGGGATAAAGCCTTAAAAAAATGGGACAGAGGCTGGAAAAACCAGGATAATTCCAGAAAAACCGGGATAAACTCCTAAAAACCGGGATAGAGCCTGGAAATCCGGGCTAAATCCATCAAACCCGGGCTAAATCCTGGAAAACCGGGACAAAGCCTTGAAAAAAACGGGATAGAGCCTGGAAAAACCGGGATAATTCCATAAAAACCGGGATAAACTCTTAAACACCGGGATAAGTCCTTAAAAACTGGGGCAGAGCCTGGAAATCTGGGATAATTCCATAAAAACTGGGATAAATCCTGGCAAACCGGGATACAGCCTTGAAAAACCGGGATAAGAGCCTGAAAAACCGGGATAAACTCCTAAAAACCGGGATAGAGGCTGGAAATCCGGGATAATTCCATTAAAACCAGGATAAAGCCTTAAAAAACCAGGATAATTCCATAAAAACCGGGATAGAGCCTGGAAAACCGGGATAAAACCTGGCAAAGCGGGATAAATCCTTGAAAACCAGGATAATTCCTGAAAAACCGGGATAGAGCCCGGAAAACCGGGATAAACTCCTAAAAACCGGGATAGAGCCTGGAAAACCGGGATAAACTCCTAAAAACCGGGATAAATTCCTAAAAACCGGGATAAAGCCTTAAAAAAATGGGACAGAGGCTGGAAAAACCAGGATAATTCCATAAAAACCGGGATAAACTCCTAAAAACCGGGATAGAGCCTTAAACCCCCGACCAATTCCATCAATCCCGGGCTAAATCCTTGAAAAGCAGGATAAATCCTTAAAAACTGGGACAGTTCCGTCAAAACCGAGATAAATCCCGGCAAACCGGGATAGAGCCGGGAAAACGGGGATAAACTCTTAAAAACCGGGATAAATCCTGGAAAACCGGGAGAAAGCCTTAAAAAAACCAGGATAGAGCCTGGAAAACCCGGGATAATTCCATAAAAACCGGGATAAACTCCTAAAAACTGGGATAGAGCCTGAAAAACCAGGATAAAACCTGGAAAACCGGGATAAATCCTTAAAAACCGAGATAGAGCCTGGAAATCCGGGATAAATTCATAAAAACCGGGATAAAGACTTAAAAAAAACTGGGATAGGGCCTGGAAAAACCAGGATAATTCCATAAAAACCGGGATAATTCCATAAAAACTGGGATAAATCCTTAAAAACCCGGAATAATTCCATAAAAACCGGGACAGAGCCTGGAAATCCGGGATAATTCCATAAAACCCTGGACAAGGCCTTAAAAACCAGGATAAATCCTTAAAAACTGGGGCAGAGCCTGAAAAACTGGGATAATTCCATAAAAACCGGGATAGAGCCTTAAAAACCGGGATAGAGCCTTAAACCCCCGACCAATTCCATCAAACCCGGGCTAAATCCTGGAAAACCGGGACAGAGCCTTAAAAAAAACCGGGATAGTGCCTGGAAAAACCAGGATAATTCCATAAAAACTGGGACAGGGCCTTAAAAACTGGGACAGAGCCTGAAAAACTGGGATAATTCCATAAAAACCGGGATAAACTCCTAAAAACCGGGATAGAGCCTGGAAATCTGGGATAATTCACTAAAAACCCGGATAAATCCTGGCAAACCGGGATAAAGCCTTAAAAAACCAGGATAATTCCATAAAAACCGAGATAGAGCCTGGAAAACCGGGATAAAATCATAAAAACCGGGATAAACCCCTAAAAACCGGGATAGAGCCTGGAAAACCAGGATAAAACCTGGCAAAGCGGGATAAATCCTTAAAAACAGGATAATTCCTGGAAAACCGGGATAGAGCCTGGAAAACCGGGATAAACTCCTAAACACCGGGATAAAGCCTTAAACCCCCGACCAATTCCATCAATCTCGGGCCAATTCCATCAATCCCGGGCTAAATCCTTGAAAAGCGGGATAAATCCTTAAAAACCGGGACAGTTCCGTCAAAACCGAGATAAATCCTGGCAAACCGGGATAGAGCCTGGAAAACCGGGATAAACTCTTAAAAACCGGGATAAATCCTGGAAAACCGGGAGAAAGCCTTAAAAAAAACCGGGATAGAGCCTGGAAAACCCGGGATAATTCCATAAAACCCTGGACAGGGCCTTAAAAACTGGGACAGAGCCTGAAAACCCGGGATAATTCCATAAAAACCGGGATAAACTCCTAAAAACTGGGATAGAGCCTTAAAAAACCGGGATAGAGCCTTAAACCCCTGATCAATTCCATCAAACCCGGGATAAATCCTGGAAAACCGGGACAAAGCCTTGAAAAAAATGGGATAGAGCCTGGAAAAACCAGGATAATTCCATAAAAACCGGGATAAACTCTTAAAAACCGGGATAATTCCATAAAAACCGGGATAAACTCTTAAAAACCGGGATAATTCCATAAAAACTGGGATAAATCCTTAAAAACCGGGATAAATCCTGGCAAACCGGGATACAGCCTTAAAAAACCGGGATAAGAGCCTGAAAAACCGGGATAAACTCCTAAAAACCGGGATAGAGCCTGGAAATCTGGGATAATTCCATTAAAACTGGGATAGAGCCTTAAAAAAACAGGATAATTCCATAAAAACCGGGATAGAGCCTGGAAAACCGGGATAAATCCATAAAAACCGGGATAAACTCCTAAAAACCGGGATAGAGCCTGGAAAACCAGGATAAAACCTGGAAAACCGGGATAAATCCTTAAAAACCGAGATAGAGCCCGGAAATCCGGGATAAATTTCTAAAAACCGGGATAAAGACTTAAAAAACCGGGATAGAGCCTTAAACCCCCGACCAATCCCATCGATCCCGGGCCAATTCCATCAATCCCGGGCCAATTCCATCAATCCCGGGCCAATTCCATCAATCCCGGGCCAATTCCCGGAACTCCACCCCCCCCGAGCCCTCCCCGAGGAGCGGAGGCAGCAAATCCCGGCCGCAATTCCCAGAATTTCCCCTTTTCCCAACCCTCGCGTTCCCTTTGGAATTCCTCCCCCTCCTCCCCTCCCCCTCCTCTTCCCGCATTCCCAAAAAATCCTGGAATCGCCAAAAAAAAAAAAAAAAAAAAAAAAAAAAATCCGGGAAAAATCGGGGGAAAAAAATAAAAAAATTCCTGGAAAAATCCTCTCTCCCACCCCCGCCCCCCAAATCCTGGTCCCGATCCCAAAAAAATGGGAAAAATTGGGAAAAACGGGGAAAAAAAGCAAAAATTCCCGGGCTTTGGGCGCGACCTGCTCCAGGCACCGGCAGCATTTCCCAGGAGAGCGGCGGGAATTGCCCGGGAATGCCGGGAATGCGAGCCCGGAGCGGGAGGGGGGGGGAAAAATCGGGATGAGGAAAAAAAATCGGGATGAGGAAAAAAAAATCGGGATGAGGAAAAAAAATCGGGATGAGGAAAAAAAAATATCGGGATGAGGAAAAAAAATCGGGATGAGGAAAAAAAATCGGGATGAGGAAAAAAAATCGGGATGAGGAAAAAAAAATCGGGATGAGGAAAAAAAATCGGGATGAGGAAAAAAAATCGGGATGAGGAGGGAAAATGCCGCGGGTTGGAGCCGAAAAATAAAAAAATCACCCCAAAAAAATCTAAAAATACCCCCCCAAAAAACCCCAAAAATACCCTTCCCAAAAAAAAACCCCAAACAAATAAAAACCCCACAAAAATCCCAAAAGCCCCCAATCCCCCCAAAAAGAAACAAAAAAGCCCAAAAAGCCCCGAAAACCCGAAATCCTAATAACCCCCAAAACCCCAAAATACCCCAATCCCCCCAAAAACCAAAATCCCCCCAAATAACCCAAAAAATTAGAAATACCCCAAAAAAACCCTAAAAAACCCCCCAAACCCAGAATCCCCCAAAAACTCCCAAAGAAACCAAACCCCCAAAAACCGAACAAAAAAAAAAACCCCAAAGACCCTAAAAATACCCAAAAAACGCCCCCAAAATCCCCCCAAAAACAAACCCCAAAAAACCCCAAAAACCCCAATCCCCAAAACAAAAAAACCCCAAAACCCGAAATCCTAATAACCGCAAAAACCCCCAAATACCCCCAATCCCGCCCCAAAAAACCCAAAAATCACCCCAAAAACCTTAAAAAAACCCCAAAACCCCCAAACCAAACAAACCCCAAAAAACCCCAAACCCTAAAAACCCAGAAAACCAAAAAACCCCCAAAAATACCCCCCAAAAAAACCAAAAAAAACCCCAAAACCCTAAAAACCTAAAAATACCCCCAAGAAACCCCAAAAACCTTCCCAAAAAAAAACCCAAAACCCTCCAAACCCCAAAATCCTAATAACCCCAAAAACCCCCAATCCCCCCCAAAAAAAAACCCCCAAAAACCCCAAAAACCTTAAAAAAACCCCAAAACCCCCAAACCAAACAAACCCCAAAAAACCCCCAAACCCTAAAAACCCAGAAAACCAAAAAAAAACCCCAATACCCCCCAAAAAACCAAAAAAACCCCAAAACCCAAAAAACCTAAAAATACCCCCAAGAAACCCCAAAAAACCTTCCCAAAAATACCCAAAAAACCACAAAAAGTCCCCAAAACCGAACCCCCCCAAAAACCCTAAAAATACCCCAAAAACCCTAAAAATACCCCAAAATCCCCCAAAAATCCCCTCCCAAAAACAAACCCCCTAAAAACACCAAAAACCCCCAATCCCCCAAAAACAAAACAAAAAACCCCAAAACCCCCCAAACCCGAAATCCTAATAACCCCCAAAACCCCAAAATCCCCCAAAATCCCCCCAAAAACCTTAAAAAGAACCCAAAACCCCCAAACCAAACAAACCCCAAAAAACCCCAAACACCCCTAAACCCTAAAAACCCCAAAAAAACCCCAAATCCCCCCAAAAAACCTTAAAAAGAACCCAAAACCCCCAAACCAAACAAACCCCAAAAAACCCCCAAACCCTAAAAACCCCAAAAAACCCCCAAAACCAAAAAAACCTCAAAACCCCAAAAAACCTAAAAATACCCCCAAGAAACCCCAAAAACCTTCCCAAAAAAACCCCAAAACCCCCCAAACCCGAAATCCTAATAACCCCAAAAACCCCCAAAACCCCCCCCAAAAAAACCCAAAAAAACCCAAAAACCTTAAAAAAAACCCAAAACCCCCAAACCAAACAAACCCCAAAAAACCCCCAAACCCTAAAAACCCAGAAAACCAAAAAAAAAAATCAATCCCCCCCAAAAAACAAAACAAAAAAAACCCAAAAAACCTAAAACTACCCCAAAGAAACCCCAAAAAACCTTCCCAAAAAAACCCAAAAAACCACAAAAAGTCCCAAAAACCGAACCCCCCCAAAAACCCTAAAAATACCCCAAAAACCCTAAAAATACCCAAAAATCCCCCCAAAATCCCCTCCCAAAAACAAACCCCCTAAAAACACCAAAAACCCCCAATCCCCCAAAAACAAAACAAAAAACCCCAAAACCCCCCAAGCCCGAAATCCTAATAACCCCCAAAACCCCAAAATCCCCCAAAATCCCCCCAAAAAACCTTAAAAAAAACCCAAAACCCCCAAACCAAACAAACCCCAAAAAACCAAAAAAAAAAACCCCAAAAAAACTCAAAACCCCAAAAAACCCTAAAAATACCCCCAAGAAACCCCAAAAACCTTCCCAAAAAAACCCCAAAACCCCCCAAAACCGAAATCCTAATAACCCCAGAAACCCCCAATCCCCCCCAAAAAAAACCCAAAAAAACCCCAAAAACCTTAAAAAAACCCCAAAACCCCCAAACCAAACAAACCCCAAAAAACCCCCAAACCCTAAAAACCCAGAAAACCAAAAAAAAATCAATCCCCTCCGAAAAACAAAAAAACCCCAAAAAACCCAAAAAACCTAAAACTACCCCAAAGAAACCCCAAAAAACCTTCCCAAAAATACCCAAAAAACCACAAAAAGTCCCCAAAACCGAACCCCCCCAAAAACCCCTAAAAATACCCAAAAATCCCCTCCCAAAAACAAACCCCCTAAAAACACCAAAAAACCCCAATCCCCCAAAAACAAAACAAAAAACCCAAACCCCCCAAACCCGAAATCCTAATAACCCCCAAAACCCCAAAATCCCCCAAAATCGCCCCAAAAACCTTAAAAAATCCCAAAACCCCCAAACAAAACAAACCCCAAAAAACCCCAAAAAACAAAAAAACCTCAAAACCCTAAAAACCTAAAAATACCCCCAAGAAACCCCAAAAACCTTCCCAAAAAAACCCCAAAACCCCCCAAAACCGAAATCCTAATAACCCCAGAAACCCCCAATCCCCCCCAAAAAAAACCCAAAAAAACCCCAAAAACCTTAAAAAAACCCCAAAACCCCCAAACCAAACAAACCCCAAAAAACCCCCAAACCCTAAAAACCCAGAAAACCAAAAAAAAATCAATCCCCCCCCGAAAAACAAAAAAAACCCAAAAAACCCAAAAAACCTAAAACTACCCCAAAGAAACCCCAAAAAACCTTCCCAAAAATACCCAAAAAAACACAAAAAGTCCCAAAAACCGAACCCCCCAAAAACCCTAAAAATACCCCAAAAACCCTAAAAATACCCCAAAATCCCCCAAAAATCCCCTCCCAAAAACAAACCCCCTAAAAACACCAAAAACCCCCAATCCCCCAAAAACAAAACAAAAAACCCAAAACCCCCCAAACCCGAAATCCTAATAACCCCCGAAACCCCAAAATCCCCCAAAATCCCCCCAAAAACCTTTAAAAACCCCAAAACCCCCAAACAAAACAAACCCCAAAAAGCCCCAAACACCCCTAAACCCTAAAAACCCCCAAAAAACCCCAAATCCCCCCAAAAACCTTAAAAAGAACCCAAAACCCCCAAACCAAACAAACCCCAAAAAACCCCAAAACCCTAAAAACCCCAAAAAACCCCAAAAAACAAAAAAAACCTCAAAACCCCAAAAAACCTAAAAATACCCCCAAGAAACCCCAAAAACCTTCCCAAAAAAACCCCAAAACCCCCCAAACCCGAAATCCTAATAACCCCAAAAACCCCCAATCCCCCCCAAAAAAAACCCCCAAAAACCCCAAAAACCTTAAAAAAACCCAAAACCCCCCAAACCAAACAAACCCCAAAAAACCCCCAAACCCTAAAAACCCAGAAAACCAAAAAAAAAAATCAATCCCCCCCCAAAAAACAAAAAAACCCCAAAAAACCCAAAAAACCTAAAACTACCCCAAAGAAACCCCAAAAAACCTTCCCAAAAAAACCCAAAAAACCACAAAAAGTCCCCAAAACCGAACCCCCCCAAAACCCTAAAAATACCCCAAAAACCCTAAAAATACCCCAAAATCCCCCCAAAATCCCCTCCCAAAAACAAACCCCCTAAAAACACCAAAAAACCCCAATCCCCCAAAAACAAAACAAAAAACCCAAAACCCCCCAAACCCGAAATCCTAATAACCCCCAAAACCCCAAAATCCCCCAAAATCCCCCCAAAAACCTTAAAAAACCCCAAACCCCCAAACCAAACAAACCCCAAAAAACCCCAAACCCTAAAAACCCAGAAAACCAAAAAAAAAATCAATCCCCCCCCGAAAAACAAAAAAAAAACCAAAAAACCCAAAAAACCTAAAACTACCCCAAAGAAACCCCAAAAACCTTCCCAAAAAAACCCCAAAACCCCCCAAACCCGAAATCCTAATAACCCCAAAAACCCCCAATCCCCCCCAAAAAACCCCCAAAAACCCCAAAAACCTTAAAAAAACCCCAAACCCCCAAACCAAACAAACCCCAAACAGACCCCCCAAAACCCCCAAACCCTAAAAACCCAGAAAACCAAAAAAAATCAATCCCCCCCGAAAAACAAAAAAAACCAAAAAACCCAAAAAACCCTAAAACTACCCCAAAGAAACCCCAAAAACCTTCCCAAAAAAACCCCAAAACCCCCCAAACCCGAAATCCTAATAACCCCAAAAACCCCCAATCCCCCCCAAAAAAACCCCAAAAACCTTAAAAAAAACCCCAAAACCCCCAAACCAAACAAACCCCAAAAAACCCCCAAACCCTAAAAACCCAGAAAACCAAAAAAAAAAAATCAATCCCCCCCCGAAAAACAAAAAAAACCCCAAAACCCCAAAAAACCTAAAACTACCCCAAAGAAACCCCAAAAAACCTTCCCAAAAATACCCAAAAACCCCCCAAAAACCTTAAAATCCCCAAAACCCCCAAACAAAACAAACCCCAAAAAGCCCCAAACACCCCTAAACCCTAAAAACCCCAAAAAACCCCCAAATCCCCCCAAAAACCTTAAAAAGAACCCAAAACCCCCAAACCAAACAAACCCCAAAAAACCCCAAAACCCTAAAAAAACCCCCAAAAACCCCAAAAAACAAAAAAACCTCAAAACCCCAAAAAACCTAAAAATACCCCCAAGAAACCCCAAAAACCTTCCAAAAAAAACCCCAAAACCCCCAAACCCGAAATCCTAATAACCCCAAAAACCCCCAATACCCCCCCCAAAAAACCCCCAAAAACCCCAAAAACCTTAAAAAAACCCCAAAACCCCCAAACCAAACAAACCCCAAAAAACCCCCAAACCCTAAAAACCCAGAAAACCAAAAAAAATCAATCCCCCCCGAAAAACAAAAAAAACCCAAAAAACCCAAAAACCCTAAAACTACCCCAAAGAAACCCCAAAAACCTTCCCAAAAAAACCCAAAAACCCACAAAAAGTCCCAAAACGAACCCCCCCAAAAACCCTAAAAATACCCCAAAAAACCCTAAAAATACCCCAAAATCCCCAAAAATCCCCTCCCAAAAACAAACCCCCTAAAAACACCAAAAAACCCCCAATCCCCCAAAAACAAAACAAAAAACCCCAAACCCCCCAAACCCGAAATCCTAATAACCCCCAAAACCCCAAAATCCCCCAAAATCGCCCCAAAAACCTTAAAAAACCCCAAAACCCCCAAACAAAACAAACCCCAAAAAGCCCCAAACACCCCTAAACCCTAAAAACCCCAAAAAACCCCAAATCCCCCCCAAAACCTTAAAAAGAACCCAAAACCCCCAAACCAAACAAACCCCAAAAAACCCCAAAACCCTAAAAACCCCAAAAAACCCCAAAAAACAAAAAAACCTCAAACCCCAAAAAACCTAAAAATACCCCCAAGAAACCCCAAAAACCTTCCCAAAAAAACCCCAAAACCCCCCAAAACCGAAATCCTAATAACCCCAGAAACCCCCAATCCCCCCCCAAAAAAAACCCCAAAAAACCCCAAAAACCTTAAAAAACCCAAACCCCCAAACCAAACAAACCCCAAAAAACCCTCAAACCCTAAAAACCCAGAAAACCAAAAAAAAACCCCAATACCCCCCAAAAAAACCAAAAAAACCCCAAAACCCCTAAAAACCTAAAAATACCCCCAAAAAACCCCAAAAACCTTCCCAAAAAATCCCCCAAACCCCCCAAACCCGAAATCCTAATACCCAGAAACCCCCAATCCCCCCCCAAAAAAACCCCAAAAACCTTAAAAAAACCCCAAAACCCCCAAACCAAACCCCAAAAAACCCCCAAACCGTAAAAACCCAGAAAACCAAAAAAAAATCAACCCCCCCAAAAAAACAAAAAAAAACCCAAAAAACCCAAAAAACCTAAAACTACCCCAAAGAAACCCCAAAAAACCTTCCCAAAAATACCCAAAAAACCACAAAAAGTCCCCAAAACCGAACCCCCCCAAAACCCCTAAAAATACCCCAAAAACCCTAAAAATACCCAAAATCCCCCAAAAATCCCCTCCCAAAAACAAACCCCCTAAAAACACCAAAAACCCCCAATCCCCCAAAAACAAAACAAAAAACCCAAAACCCCCCAAACCCGAAATCCTAATAACCCCAAAACCCCAAAATCCCCCAAAATCCCCCCAAAAACCTTTAAAAACCCCAAAACCCCCAAACAAAACAGACCCAAAAAGCCCCAAACACCCCTAAACCCTAAAAACCCCAAAAAACCCCAAATCCCCCCAAAAACCTTAAAAAGAACCCAAAACCCCCCAAACCAAACAAACCCCAAAAAACCCCAAAACCCTAAAAACCCCAAAAAACCCCAAAAAACAAAAAAACCTCAAAACCCCAAAAAACCTAAAAATACCCCCAAGAAACCCAAAAACCTTCCCAAAAAAACCCCAAAACCCCCCAAACCCGAAATCCTAATAACCCCAAAGACCCCCAATCCCCCCCCAAAAAAACCCCAAAAAACCCCAAAAACCTTAAAAAAACCCAAACCCCCAAACCAAACAAACCCCAAAAAAACCCCAAACCCTAAAAACCCAGAAAACCAAAAAAAAAATCAATCCCCCCCGAAAAACAAAAAATACCCAAAAAACCCAAAAAACCTAAAACTACCCAAAGAAACCCCAAAAAACCTTCCCAAAAAAAACCAAAAAACCACAAAAAGTCCCAAAACCGAACCCCCCAAAAACCCTAAAAATACCCCAAAACCCTAAAAATACCCCAAAATCCCCCAAAAATCCCCTCCCAAAAACAAACCCCCTAAAAACACCAAAAACCCCCAATCCCCCAAAAACAAAACAAAAAACCCCAAAACCCCCCAAACCCAAAATCCTAATAACCCCAAAACCCCAAAAATCCCCCAAAATCCCCCCAAAAACCTTAAAAACCCCAAAACCCCCAAACAAAACAAACCCCAAAAAGCCCCAAACACCCCTAAACCCTAAAAACCCCCAAAAACCCCAAATCCCCCCAAAAACCTTAAAAAGAACCCAAAACCCCCAAAACCCCAAAAAACCCCAAAACCCCCAAAACCCTAAAAACCCCAAAAAACAAAAAAAAAACCACAAAAAAACCTCAAAACCCCCCCCAAAACCTAAAAATACCCCCAAGAAACCCCAAAAACCTTCCCAAAAAACCCACAAACCCCCCAAAACCCAAAAAACCCCAAAAACTCCCCCCAAAACCCCCAAAACCTCAAAAACCCGACCGAAAAACCCCAAAAAGCCCCAAAATTTCCAAAGCCGGGAGCTGGGGATTTTTTTCCCAAAAGGTTTTTTCGGAATTTTTTGGGGATTTTTGGGACTTTTGCGGATTTTGGGGATTTTGGAGAATTTTTGGACTTTTGGGAATTTTTTGGGAATTTTTGGGACTTTTTGGGAATTTTGGGATTTTTGGAATTTTGGGGACTTTTGGGGTTTTTGGGACTTTGGGGAATTTTTGTGGATTTTAGGATTTGTGGGACTTTTGGGGATTTTGGGATTTTCAGAATTTTGGAATTTTGGGACTGTTGGGAATTTTTTGGGACTTTTGGTATTTTGGGGAATTTTTTGAATTTGGGGATTTTTGGGAATTTTGGAAATTTTTGGGACTTTTGGGGATTTGGGAATTTTTGGGATGGGGAATTTTGGGAATTCTGGGGATCGGGAATTTTGGGATTGGGAGTTTGGGGATTTGGGAATTTGGGGGGATTTTGGGGGGATCAGGAATTTTGGGAGTCTTGGGAATTTTTGGATCGGGAAATTTTGGGGGAATTTTGGGACTTTTGGAATTTGGGGGATCGGGAGTTTTGGGGATCGGGAATTCGGGGAATGGAGAATTTGGGGGGAATTTTGGGATTTGGGAATTTGGGGATCAGGAATATTGGGGGGATCGGGAATTTTAGGAATTTTGGGTGACCGGGAATTTTGGGAATGAAGAATTTTGGGGGAATTTTTGGGGATCGGGAATTTTGGGATTTGGGGAGTTTGGGAGTTTTGGATTTGGCAATTTTGGGGATCGGGAATTTGGGGGGATCAGGAATTTGGGGATTTGGGGATTTTGGGATCAGGAGTTTCGGGGGAATTTTGGGACGATCGGGATTTGGGGAATTTTGGGATCGGGACTTTTGGGGACCGGGAATTTGAGGATCCAAAATTTTGGGGATCGGGAATTTTGGGATGGGGAATTTTGGGAATTTTGGGGGTTGGGGATTCCGGGAATGAAGAATTTTGGGGCAATTTTGGGGATCAGGAGTTTTTGGGATCGGGAATTTTGGGAATTCGGGAGTTTGGGATCGGGAATTTTGGGGGATGGGCAATTTTGGGATTTGGGAATTTGGGAGTTTGGGAATTTTGGGGATCAGGAATTTGGGGGGGATCGGGAATTTTGGGATTGGGGGATTTTAGGGATTTGGAGGATTTTGGGGAATTTTGGGGATTTTGGGGATTTTGGGGATTTTGTGGATCAGGAGTTTTGGGGCCTGGGAATTTTTGGGTACCGGGAATTTTGGGGAATTTTGGAGATTGGGGAATTCTGGGAATGGAGAATTTTGGGGGAATTTTTGGGGATCAGGAAATTTGGGAATCAGGAATTTTGAGGATTTGGGAGTTAAGGGATCGGGAATTTTGGGGGAGTTTTGGAATTTGGGGGTTGGGAGTTTTAGGAGTTTGGGGGGATTCGGGATTTTGGAGATCGGGAATTTTGGGTTTTGGGGATTTGGGAATTTGGGAGTTTGGGGATTTGGGAATTTTGGGGATCAGGAATTTGGGGAATGGGGAATTTGGGGGATCGGGAATTTGGGAATTTTGGGGATCAGGAGTTTTGAGGATCAGGAATTTTGGGATTTGGGAATTTGGGGATTGGGAATTTTGGGATCCAGAGTTTTGGGGGATCGGGAATTTTGGGGGATTTTGGGGATTGGAAGTTTGGGGGATGGGAATTTTGGGTGACTGGGAATTTTGGGGGGATTGGGAATTTGGGAATTTGGGAATTGGGGAATTTGGAGTTCAGGAGTTTTGGGGATCTGAAATTTTGGGATTTGGGAATTTTAGGAGATTGGGAGGTTTTGGGATTTGGGGATTTTGGGGGGATTGGGAGTTTTGGGGGAATTTTGAGGGGATCAGGGATTTGGGGAATTTTGGGGATCGGGAGTTTTCGGGATTGGGAATTTTGGGAGGCTCAGGGATTTGGGAATTTGGGGATTGGGATTTTGGGGATCCAGAGTTTTGGGAGGATCAGGGATTTGGGGAATTTTGGGGATCGGGGATTTTCAGGTATTGGGAATTTGGGGGATCAGGGATTTTGGGAATTTGGAATTTTGGAGTTCAGGAGTTTTGGGGGATCTGGAATTTTGGGGATCAGGAGTTTTGGGAGGATCAGGGATTTGTGGATTTTGGGATCAGGAATTTTGGGAGTTTTGGGCATCGGGAATTTTCAGGGTTTGGGAATTTGGGGGGATCAGGAATTTTGGGGATCGGGAATTTGGGGGGAATTTTGGGGGGGGTCGGGGATTTTGGGATTTGGGAATTTTGGGATCCAGGGGCCTCCCAGCAAATAAACAAACAAACCAACTGGGAAATTCTTGGAAAAACCTTCCCTGCTTGTTAAAAACACTTTATTTTATTTTATTTTATTTTATTTTATTTTATTTTATTTTATTTTATTTTATTTTATTTTATTTTGTTGTGTTGTATTGTATTGTATTGCGTTGCATTGTATTTTATTTTATTTTATTTTATTTTATTTTATTTTATTTTATCTTATTTTATTTTATTTTGTTGTGTTGTATTGTATTGTATTGTATTGTATTGTATTTTACTTTATTTTCATTTATTTTATATTGTTTTTTAGTGTTTTTTTTAAATTTTTATTTTAATTTTATTTTATTTTTAATTTATTTTCCAGGAATTCCCTTCTCTATCTGAGGTTTTTTTGGATTTTTTTTTTTGGGAATGAGCGAGGAAAAGAAGGGTCTGGATCGAGAATTTGGGGATGGGGAAGAAATCCCAAAGAAATCCCAAAGGAATCCCAAAAAAATCCCAAAAAAATCCCAAAGAAATCCCAAAGAAATCCAAAGAAATCCCAAAGAAATCCCAAAGAAATCCCAAAGAAATCCAGGAAAAGGGGGGGGGGGAGGGAAGGGAAATGAAGGAAAAAGCAGGAAAAGGAGGAGAAAAAACCAGAAAATTGGGGAAAAAATGAAGGAAAATGAGGAAAAAGAGGAAAACGAAGAAAATGCAGAAAAAAAAATGAAGGGAAAAGGAGGAAAAGGAAGAAAAACAGGAAAAATAAGAAAAATGAGGAAAAAGTGAAGGAAAAAGCAGAAAAATAGAGGAGAAAAGAGGAAAATGAGAAAAAGTGGGAAAATGAAGGAAAATCGGGAAAATGGAAAAAGAGGGAAATTAGGAAAATGAGGAAAAACAGGAAAAAGAAGAAAAATAAAGGAAAAACGAAGAGAAATGAGGAAAAGGGGGAAAGAAAAGCAGGAAATGGGAACAAAGGAAAAGGAGGAAAAAATGAAGGAAAAAGAGGAAAATGAGGGAAAAATGAAGGAAAAATGAAGGAAAAAGGAGAAAATGAGGAAAGAGAAAGAGGGGAATGAGAAAAAGGAAGGAAAAATGAAGGAAAGAGAGGAAAATGAAGCAAAAATGAAGGAAAAAACGAGGGAAAGGAGGAAAAAAATTGGGAAAATGAGGAAAAAATGAAGTAAAATTGAAATTAAAAAAAAAAAGAGGAAAATGAGGGGAAATGAAGAAAAACAGGAAAGAGAAGGAAATGAGGAAAAGGAAGAAAACCAGAAAAAATAAAGAATGAGGGAAAACGAAGGGAAAACGAGGGGAAAAAAAAAAATGAAGGAAAAATGAAGGAAAGGGAGGGAAAGGAAGAAAAAGAAGGAAAAAGAGGAAAAGGAGGGGGAAATGAGGGAAAGGAAGGAAAATAAACGAAAAAGAAGAAAAATGAAGGAAAAACGAAGAGAATGAGGAAAAGGGGGAAAGAAAAGCAGGAAATGGGAAAAAGGGAAAAGGAGGAAAAAATGAAGGAAAAAGAGGAAAATGAGGGAAAAATGAAAAAAAATTGAAGGAAAAAGGAGAAAATGAGGAAAGGGAGGGAAATGAAGGAAAAACGAGGAGAATGAGGAAAAACGAAGGAAATGAGGAAAAAGGAAGGAAAGAGGAAAATGAGAAAAACAGGAAAAAGAAGGAAAAACGAAGCAAAAACGAAGGAAAAATGAGGGAAAGGAGGAAAAAAATTGGGAAAATGAGGAAAGAATGATGGAAAATGAAGGAAAATTGATATAAAAAAAGAGGAAAATGAGGGAAAATGAAGAAAAACAGGAAAGAGAAGAAAATGAAGGAAAATGAGGAAAAGGAAGAAAACCAGGAAAAATGAAGAATGAGGGGAAACGAAGGAAAAATGAGGGGAAAGGAGGAAAAAATTTGGGGAAATGAGGAAAGAATGACGGAAAATGAAGGAAAATTGAAATTAAAAAAGAGGAAAATGAGGGGAAAATGAAGGAAAACAGGAAAGAGAAAAAAATGAGGAAAAGGAAGAAAACCAGGGAAAATGAAGAATGAGGGAAAAGGGAGGGAAAATGAGGAAAAAAGAAAAATCAGGGAAAAAAAGGAGGGGAAAATGAGGGAAAGGAAGGAAAATAAAGGAAAAATGAAGAGAAATGAGGAAAAAGAGGGGAAGAAAAGCAGGAAATGGGGAAAAAGGAAAAGGAGGGGAAAATGAAGGAAAAGGAGGAAAATGCAGGAAAAATGAAGGAAAATTGAAGGGAAAAGGGGAAAACGAGGAAAGAGAAAGAGGGGAATGAGGGAAAAGGAAGAAAATGAGGAAAAAGGAAGGAAAAATGAAGGAAAAGAAGGAAAATGAAGCAAAAAATGAAGGAAAAAATGAGGGAAAGGAGGAAAAAATTGGGAAAATGAGGAGAAAATGATGGAAAATGAAAGAAAAAATAAACAGAAGAAGAGGAAAAAGAGGGAAATGAGGAAAAACAGGAAAGAGAAAAAAATGAGGGGAAAATGAAGAAAAAGCAAAAAAAATGAGGAAAAGGAAGAAAACCTGGAAAAATGAAGAATGAGGGAAAGTGAGGAAAAAGGAGGAAAAAGAGGAAAAGGAGGGGGAAATGAGGAAAGAGAAGAGAAATAAAGGAAAAATGGGGAAAGAAAAGCAGGAAATGGGAAAAAAGGAAAAGAGGAAAAAATGGAGGAAAATTGAAGGAAAAAGGAGAAAAAGAGGAAAGAGAAAGAGGGAAATGAGGGAAAAGGAAGGAAATGAGGAAAAAGGAAGGAAAAATGAAGGGAAAGAGAGGAAAATGAGGCAAAAATGAAGGAAAAAAATGAGGGAAAGGAGGAAAAAATTTGGGAAAATGAGGAGAAAATGGTGGAAAATGAAAGAAAATTGAAAAAAAAAAACGGAAAAAGAGGAAAAAGAGGGAAATGAGGAAAAAGGAAGGAAAAAGGAAGGAAAGAGAGGAAAACTAAGGAAAACAGGAAAAAGAAGGAAAAATGAGGCAAAAATGAAGGAAAAATGAGGGAAAGGAGGAAAAAATTTGGGAAAATGAGGAAAAAATGATGGAAAATGAAGGAAAATTGAATTTAAAAAGAAGAGGAAAATGAGGGAAAATGAAGAAAAACGGGAAAGAGAAGGAAATGAGGAAAAGGAAGAAACCAGGAAAAATAAAGAATGAGGGGAAACGAAGGGAAAACGAGGGAAAAAAGAAAAAAATGAAGGAAAAATGAAGGAAAGGGAGGGAAAGGAAGAAAATGAAGGAAAAAGAGGAAAAGGAGGGGGAAAGGAGGGAAAGGAAGGAAAAATGATGGAAAAATGAAGAAAAATAAAGGAAAAATGACGAGAAATGAGGAAAAGGGGGGAAGAAAAGCAGAAATGGGAAAAAGGGAAAAGGAGGAAAAAATGAAGGAAAATGAGGGGAAAATGAAGGAAAATTGAAGGAAAAAGGAGAAAAAGAGGAAAGAGAAAGAGGGGAATGAGGGAAAAGGAAGAAAATGAGGAAAAAGGAAGGAAAGATGAAGAAAAAGAGGAAAATGAAGCAAAAATGAAGGAAAAATGAGGGAAAGGAGCAAAAAATTAGGGAAAATGAGGAAAAAATGATGGAAAATGAAGGAAAATTGAAAAAAAACGGAAAAAAGAGGAAAAAGGGAATGAGGAAAAAGGAAGGAAAAAGGAAGGAAAGAGGAAAATGAAGGAAAACAGGAAAAGGAAGGAAAAATGAGGCAAAAACGAAGGAAAAATGAGGGAAAGGAGGAAAAAATTTGGAAAATGAGGAAAGAATGATGGAAAATGAAGGAAAATTGAAATTAAAAAAGAGGAAAATGAGGGAAAATGAAGGAAAACAGGAAAGAGAAGAAAATGAGGGGGAAGTGAAGGAAAAATGAGGAAAACGAGGAAAATTAAGAAAAAATGAGAAAAAAGATTAAAATGAGGAAAAATGGGGAAAAATGAGGGGAAAATGAAAGAAAAAGAGAAAAATTAGGAAAAAATGAGGAAAATTAAGGAAAAATGAAGGAAAATGAGGAAAAATGAGAAAAAAAAGGAAAATTGAGGGAAAGGAGGAAAATGAGGAAAAAAGAGGAAAAAATGAAGGAAAAATGAGGAAAAAGAGGAAAATTAGGGAAAACGGTAAAAAAATGAGGGGAAAATAAAAGAAAAAAGAGAAAAATGTGGAAAAGGAAAGAAAATCAAGGAAAATTTAAAGAAAAAAAAAGGAAAAATAAAGAAAAAAATGAAGAAAAATGAGGAAAAGGGGGAAAGGAGGAAAAATGAAGGAGAAAGTGAGCAAAATGAGGAAAATGAAGGAAAAATGAGAGGAAAAATGAGAGGAAAATATGAAGAAAAAGAGGGAAATGAAGGAAAAAAATGAGGAAAAATGAGGAAAAAGAGGAAAACAAAGGGAAAGGAGGAAAAGTGAGAAATGAGGAAAAAATGAGGGGAAAATGAAGGAAAAAATGAGGAAAAATGAAGGAAAATGAAGAAAAAATGAGGAAAAAGTTGAAAATGAGGAAAAACAGGAAAAATGAGGGGGAAATGAGGGAAAAGGGGAAAAAATGAGGGGAAAATGAAAGGAAAAGAGAAAAATTAGGAAAAAATGAGGAAAATGAAGGAAAAAATGAAGGAAAATGAGGAAAAATGAGAAAAAAAGGAAAATTAAGGAAAAGGAGGAAAATGAGGAAAAAAGAGGAAAAAATGAAGGAAAAATGAGGAAAAAGAGGAAAATTAGGGAAAACGGTAAAAACATGAGGGGAAAATAAAAGAAAAAAGAGAAAAATGTGGAAAATGAAAGAAAATCAAGGAAAATTTAAAGAAAAATAAGGAAAAATAAAGAAAAAATGAAGAAAAGGGGGAAAGGAGGAAAATGAAGGAGAAAATGAGGAAAAAGTGAGGAAAAATGAGGAAAATGAAGGAAAAAATGAAGGAAAATGTGGAAGATGAGAAAAAAAAAGGAAAATTAAGGGAAAGGAGGAAAAGAGGGAAAGGAGGGAAAGGAGGAAAATGAGGAAAAAAAGAGGAAAAAATGAAGGAAAAATGAGGGGAAAATGGTAAAAAATGAGGGGAAAATAAAAAAAGAGAAAAATGTGGAAAGGAAAGAAAATCAAGGAAAATTTAAAGAAAAATAAGGAAAAATAAAGAAAAAATGAAGAAAAATGAGGAAAAGGGGGAAAGGAGGAAAAATTAAGGAGAAAATGAGGAAAATGAGGAAAATGAGGAAAATGAAGGAAAAATGAGAGGAAAAATGAGAGGAAAAAATGAAGAAAAAGAGGGAAATGAAGGAAAAAAATGAGGAAAAATGAGGAAAAAGAGGAAAACAAAGGGAAAGGAGGAAAAGAGAGAAATGAGGAAAAAATGAGGGAAAATGAAGGAAAAAATGAGGAAAAACGAAGGAAAATGAAGAAAAAATGAGGAAAAAGATGAAAATGAGGAAAAACAGGAAAAAATGAGGGGAAAATGAGGGAAAACGGGAAAATGAGGGAAAAGGGGAAAAAATGAGGGGAAAATGAAAGAAAAAGAGAAAAATTAGAAAATGAAGAAAATGAATGAAAATAAAAAAAACAGGGAAAAGAGAAAAATGAGGGAAAAGAGGGAAATGAGAAAAAAAAACAGGAAAAAGAGGAACATAAGGGGAAAATGAAGGAAAAAAGAGGAAAATTAAGAAAAGCTGGAAAAAGAGGAAAAATGAGGGGGGAAATTAAGGAAAATGAGAAAAAAGGAGGGGGAAAGGAGGAAAAATGGGAAAAGAAGGAAAAGAGCAAAATGAGGAAAAAATGGAGGAAAATGAGGAAAATGAAGGGAAAAAGAGGAAAATGAAGGAAAACAGGAAAAAATGAGGACAAATGAAGGAAAAAGAAGAAAATGAAGGAAAAATGAGGAAAAAAGGAAAAAAATGAGGGGAAAATGAGGGAAATGGGAAAAAAATGAGGGGAAAATGAAAGAAAAAAGAGAAAAACGAGGAAAAAATGAAGAAAAAGGAGGAAAAAGAGGGAAAGGAGGAAAAATGAGGAAAAAAGGAAATTAAGGGAAAGGAGGAAAATGAGGAAAAAAAGAGGAAAAAATGAAGGAAAAATGAGGAAAAAGAGGAAAATTAGGGAAAAGGATAAAAGAATGAGGGGAAAATAAAAGAAAAAGAGAAAAATGTGGAAAAGGAAAGAAAATCAAGGAAAATTTAAAGAAAAATAAGGAAAAATAAAGAAAAAAATGAAGAAAAATGAGGAAAAGGGGGAAAGGAGGAAAAATGATGGAGAAAATGAGGAAAAAGTGAGGAAAAATGAGAGGAAAAATGAGAGGAAAAAATGAAGAAAAGGAGGGAAATGAAGGAAAAAAATGAGGAAAAATGAGGGAAAAGAGGAAAACCAAGGGAAAGGAGGAAAAGTGAGAAATGAGGAAAAAATGAGGGGAAAATGAAGGAAAAATGAGGAAAAATGAAGGAAAAAATGAAGGAAAAGAGGAAAAATGAGGGAAAAATGAGGCAAAGGAGGCGAAGCCGAGTTGTGGTTTTGGGTCCATTCCAGAGCCGGAATTCGGGGCTGGAGCCGGGAATTCCGTGGGAAAAGGGGAAACAGGGGAAGGGAAAAGGGAACGGAGGGAAAATTCGTGGAAAAATCCGTTGAAATTCCCCCAAAAAATTGGTGAGAATCCTGTGAGAATGCCCGAAAAATTCCCAAAAGATTCATTAAAATCCCGCAAGAACTCCTGAAAAATTCCCCCAAAAATTCATTGAAATCCCGTGAGAATCCCAAAAAAAATCCCAAAAAAATTCATTGAAATCCTGTGAGAATTCCCGAAAAATTCCCCAAAAAATCCATAAAAATCCCGTGAGAATTCCAGAAAAAAATTCAAAAAAAAATCCATAAAAATCCCGTGAGAATTCCGGAAAAATTCTCCAAAAAATTCATTAAAATCCCGTGAGAATTCCAAAAAAATTTCCCCAAAAAATCCATAAAAATCCCGTGAGAATTCCTGAAAAATTCCCAAAAAAATTCACTAAAACCCTGTGAGAATTCCGGAAAAATTCCCAAAAAAATTCCCTAAAACCCTGTGAGAATTCCGGAAAAATTCCCTGAAAAATTTCATTAAAATCCTGTGAGAATTCCAGAAAAATTCCCCAAAAATTCATTAAAATCCCGTGAGAATTCCAGCAAAATTCCCAAAAAATTCATTCAAATCCTGCGAGAATTCTAGAAAAAAAAATCCAAAAAAATCCATAAGAATCCCGTGAGAATTCCCAAAAAATTCCAAAAAAATTCACTAAAATCCTGTGAGAATTCCCAAAAATATTCCCCAAAAAATTCATTAAAACCCTGTGAGAATTCCAGAAAAAAAATCAAAAAAAATCCATAAAAAACCCCGTGAGAATTCCAGAAAAATTCCCCAAAATTCATTCAAATCCTGTGAGAATCCAAAAAAAATTCCCAAAAAAAATTCATTGAAATCCTGTGAGAATTCCAGGGAAAAAAAATTCCAAAAAAATCCGTAAGAATCCCACAAGAATTTAAAAAAAAAAAAATCCAGAAAAAAAATCATTAAAATTTCGAGAGAATTCCAGAAAAATTCCCGAAAAAAAAAATCATAAAAATCCCGGGGCAAATTCCAGAAAAAAAAAATCCCAAAAAATCCATAAGAATTCCAGAGAATTTCCCCAATAATCCCATTAAAATTCCATTTTAAAATCCATTTTAATTCCACACGAATTCCCTTAAAATTCCATCAAATTTCCCTGAGAATCCCGTCGCAATTCCCGAAGAATTCCATTTAAATCCCATTGAAAATCCATTAAAATTCCCCAAGAGTCCCATGAAAATTCCCTTTTAAAATCCATTATCATTCCATAAAAATTCCCAAAAATGCCATAAAAATTCCACAGCAATTCCCAAAAAAATCCCATTAAAATTTCCCAAGAATCCCATTAAAATTCCCTTTAAAAAGCCATTATAATCCCATTAAAATCCCATTAAAATACCCAAAGAATCCCAATAAAATTCCATTTTAAAATCCTTTAAAGTTCCACTTAAATTCTATTTAAATTCCCAAAGAATTCCCTTAAAATTCCCATTAAAATCCCCAAAAATTCCAATAAAATTCCACAATAACTCCATTGAAAGTCCCCAAGAATTCCATTGAAATCCCATTTAAAATCCCATTATAATTCCCCAAGAATCCCATGAAAATCCCATTATGATTCCCTAAAAATCCCATTAATGTTCCCTAAAAATCCCATTAAAAACCCCTTATGATTCCCTAAGAATTCCCTAAAAATCCCATTAAAATTCCCATTAAAATCCCATTAAAATTCCACAGCAATTCCCAAAAAATCCCATTAAAATTCCCCAAGAATCCAAATAAAATTCCATTTAAAACCCCGCTGTGATCCAGAAGAATTCCCTAAAAATCCCATTGAAATCCCATTAAAACCCATTATAATTCCCCCAAAACCCATTAAAATCCCATTAAAATTCCATTGTAATTCACAAGAATTCCCTAAAAACCCCATTAAAATCAGCAAAGAACCCCATTAAAATCCCATTAAAATTCCATTTAAAAATCCATTAAAATTCCCTAAAAAATCCCAACAAAATTCCCCTTAAAAACCCATTAAAATTCCATTTTTAAATCCATTCAAATTCTCTAAGAATCCCATTAAAATTCCCAAGAATCCCATGAAAATCCCATTTAAAATCCCATGAAAATCCCAATAAAATGCCATGAGATCACCCTGAGAATTCCATTAAAATTCCCAAAGAATTCCCTAAAAAATTCCCAAAGGATTCCCTGAAAATCCCATTGAAATTCCCAAGAATCCCATGAAAATCCCATTGAAAAATCCATTAAAATTCCATTTTTAAATCCATTCAAATTCTCTAAAAATCCCATAAAATTCCCTAAGAATCTCATTAAAATTTCATTTAAAATCCATTAAAATTCCCTAAAAATCCCTTTAAAATCCCATTAAAATCCTCCAAGAATCCCATTAAAACCCCATTTAAAAATCCATTAAAATTCCATAAGAATTCCCAAAAAATCCCATTAAAAAATCCTTTAAAATCCCATTAAAATCCCCCAAAAATCCCATGAAAATCCCATTTAAAAACCCATAAAAATCCCAATAAAATGCCCCTGAGAATTTCATTAAAATTCCCAAAGGATTCCCTGAAAATCCCATTAAAATCCCCCAAAAATTCCAATAAAATTCCACAATAACTCCATTGAAAGTCCCCAAGAATCCCATTGAAATCCCATTGAAATCCATTAAAATCCCATTGAAATTCCCCAAGAATCCCATGAAAATCCCATTATGATTCCCTAAAAATCCCATTAATGTTCCCTAAAAATCCCATTAAAAAAACCCTTATGATTCCCTAAGAATTCCCTAAAATTCCCATTAAATTCCCATTAAAATCCCATTAAAATTCCACAGCAATTCCCTAAAAATCCCATTAAAATTCCCCAAGAATCCCAATAAAATTCCATTAAAACCCCGCTGTGATCCCAGAAGAATTCCCTAAAAATCCCATTGAAATCCCATTAAAATTCCATTATAATTCCACAAAAATTCCCTAAGAACCCATTAAAATCTGCAAAGAATCCCATTAAAATCCCATTAAAATCCCATTAAAAATCCCACTAAAATCCCATTTAAAAATCCATTAAAATTCCCTAAAAATCCCTTTAAAATCCCAATAAAATTCCATTGAAAAACCCATGAAAATTCCATTTCTAAATCCATTCAAATTCTCTAAAAATCCCATAAAAATTCCCCAAGAACCCCAATAAAATTCCATTTGAAAATCCTTTATGATCCCCTAAGAATTCCCTAAAAATCCCATTAAAATCCCATTAAAATCCCATTAAAATCCCATTAAAATCCCCCAGGAATGCCATGAAAATCCCATTTAAAATCCACTATAATTCCATAAGAATTCCCTGAAAATCCCATTGAAATCCCGTAAAAATCCATTAAAATCCCCTTTAAAAACCCATTGAAATTCCCTAAAAATCCCATTAAAATCCCATTAAAATCCCATTGAAATTCCCCAAAAATCCCACTAAAATCCCATTTAAAAACCCAATAAAATTCCCTAAAAATCCCATTAAAATCCCATTAAAATCCCCCAAAAATCCCACTAAAATCCCATTTAAAAACCCAATAAAATCCCCCAAGAATCCCACTAAAATCCCATTTAAAAATCCCTAAGATCCCCTCAGAATTCCCCCAAAAATTCCATTTCCATTCCCCTAAAAATCCCTTAAAAATCCAATAAAATTCCACCGAAATTCCCGAAAAAAATCTCCAAAGGATTCCAGGAAAATTCCATTTCAATGCCCCAAAAATCCCATGAAAATCCCACAAGAATCCCATTGAAATTCCCTTTAAAAACCCATTAAAATTCCCAAAAAATCCCATGAAAATCCCAATAAAATTCCCCAAGAATCCCATGAAAATCCCATTTAAAAAGCCATTAAATTCTTAAAAATTCCCTAAAAATCCCATTAAAATTCCTAAAAATCCTATTAAAATCCATTAAAATTCCCAAAAAATCCCATTAAAATTCCCTAAAAATCCCATGAAAATCCCAATGAAATTCCCCAAGAATCCCATTAAAATCCCATTTAAAAAGCCATTAAATTCCCTAAAAATTCCCTAAAAATCCCAATAAAATTCCCTAAAAATCCCATTAAAATCTCATTAAAATTCCCTAAAAATCC
>WQNJ02000338.1:0-37184 GCA_016584745.2 Phylloscopus trochilus trochilus | reverse complement strand
AGCCCCCCAAAGCCCAACAGAACCCCCCGGACCCCCAAACACCTCACAGACCCCCAAAGCCCCACTGACCCCAAAGTCCCAAAGACCCCCCAGCCCCCCCACACCCTGCCCCCAGCCCCCCAGACCCCCCCAGCCCCCCAGAGCCCCCCCATACCTTGCCGGGGGGCAGCTGGACGCGGCAGGCGATGTCCCAGGTGTGCGAGAACATCACCGGGGCGTAGTTGGAGACGAAGGGCTTGTGACGCCCCCCCTCGTGCGGGGCCAGCACGTACACCTGGGGGGAGGGGCAAAGGGGGGAGGGGCAGAGGGGGGCATAGGGGGGGAGGGGCAGAGAGGGGGGAGGGGCAAAGGGGGGAGAGGCAAAGGGGGGGGGAGGGGCAAAGAGAGGGGGGAGGGGCATGGGGGGGAGGGGCAAAGGGGGAGGGGCATGGGGGAGGGGCAACGGGGGGAGGGGCAGAGAGGGGGAGGGGTGGGGGGGAGGGGCAAAGAGAGGGGGGAGGGGCATGGGGGGAGGGGCATGGGGGAAGGCAAAGGGGGGGGAGGGGCAAAGAGGAGGGGGGAGGGGCAGAGAGGGGGAGGGGCAAAGGGGGGAGGGGCAGAGAGGGGGGAGGGGCAACGGGGGGAGGGGCAAAGGGGGGAGGGGCAAAGAGGGGGGGGAGGGGCGTTAAGTCCAAACTTGTGGGGCGGCCCCACATCCTGAGCCCGCCTGGAACCCCAAATTCTGCCCCACAGAGCCCCACACCTGTCCCAAATTCTGCTCCACACCTGCCCCCACACCTGTCCACTGGAACCCCACCCCCTGCCCCACCCCCACCCCACAGCTGCCCCCCAGGACCCCACACCCACCTCACACCCATCCCACAGCTGCCCCCACCCCCACCCCTAAACCTGCCCCACCCCCACCCCACACCTACCCCACAGAGCCCCACCCCCTGCCCCAAACCCTGCCCCACACCTGCCCCTCCGGGACCCCAAACCCTGCCCCACCCCCGCTCCAAACCTTGTCCCAAACCCACCTCACACGCACCCCACCCCCTGCCCCACCCCCCTGCCCCACACCCTGCTCCCCAGGACCCCAAACCCTGCCCCACACTGCCCCATAGAGCCCCCACACCTGCCCCACCCCTACCCCACACCTGCCCCACACCTGCCCCATAGAGCCCCAGAGAGCCCCACACCTGCCCCACCCCTACCCCACCCCTACCCCACACCTGCCCCACAGAGCCCCACACCTGCCCCACCCCTACCCCACACCTGCCCCACACCTGCCCCATAGAGCCCCAGAGAGCCCCACACCTGCCCCACACCCACTCCATGCCCACCCCACACCTGCCCCACCCCTGCCCCACACCTGCCCCACAGAGCCCCACACCTGCCCCACACCTGCCCCATAGAGCCCCACACCTGCCCCACCCCTGCCCCATAGAGCCCCACACCTGCCCCATAGAGCCCCACACCAGCAGCTGCTCCCAGGATCCCAAACCCCGCCCCACAGCTGCCCCACACCTGCCCACAGAGCCCCAAACTCTGCCCCACACCTGCCCCATAGAGCCCCATAGAGCCCCACAGAGCCCCACACCTGCCCCACAGAGCCCCATAGAGCCCCACAGAGCCCCACACCTGCCCCATAGAGCCCCATAGAGCCCCACAGAGCCCCATAGAGCCCCATAGAGCCCCACAGAGCCCCATAGAGCCCCACAGAGCCCCATAGAGCCCCACACCTACCCCAAATCCTGCCCCCACCCCCACCCCACACCTGCCCCACACACACCCCCAAACCCTGCCCCACAGCTGCCCCCCAGGACCCCACCCCACACCTGCCCCACACCTGCCCCCCAGGACCCCACCCCACACCTGCCCCATAGAGCCCCAGGCCCACCTGCGCCTCCACCTTCTGCTGGGGCTGCAGCGTCCCCGGCTGCGCCGCCACCATCCCCCGGCGCACGTCCTCGCGCTTCAGCCCCCGCAGCAGCGCCCCCAGATTGTCCCCGGCCTGCGCCACGTCCAGGCTCTTGTGGAACGTCTCGATACCTGCGGGCAGGTGTGGGGTGGGTGTGGGGCAGGTATGGGGCAGGTGTGAGGCTCTGTGGGGCTCTATGGGGCTCTATGGGGCTCTATGGGGCTCTGTGGGGCTCTATGGGGCTCTATGGGGCTCTATGGGGCTCTATGGGGCAGGTGTGGGGCTCTATGGGGCTCTATGGGGCAGGTGTGGGGCTCTATGGGGCAGGTGTGGGGCTCTATGGGGCTCTATGGGGCTCTATGGGGCTCTATGGGGCTCTGTGGGGCTCTGTGGGGCTCTATGGGGCTCTATGGGGCAGGTGTGGGGCTCTATGGGGCTCTGTGGGGCTCTATGGGGCTCTGTGGGGCTCTGTGGGGCTCTATGGGGCTCTATGGGGCTCTATGGGGCTCTATGGGGCAGGTGTGGGGCTCTGTGGGGCTCTGTGGGGCTCTATGGGGCTCTGTGGGGCTCTATGGGGCTCTATGGGGCTCTATGGGGCAGGTGTGGGGCAGGTGTGGGGCTCTATGGGGCTCTGTGGGGCTCTGTGGGGCAGGTGTGGGGCTCTATGGGGCTCTATGGGGCAGGTGTGGGGCTCTATGGGGCTCTGTGGGGCTCTGTGGGGCAGGTGTGGGGCTCTATGGGGCTCTATGGGGCAGGTGTGGGGCTCTATGGGGCTCTGTGGGGCTCTGTGGGGCTCTATGGGGCTCTGTGGGGCTCTGTGGGGCTCTGTGGGGCTCTATGGGGCTCTGTGGGGCTCTGTGGGGCTCTATGGGGCTCTGTGGGGCTCTATGGGGCTCTATGGGGCTCTATGGGGCTCTATGGGGCTCTGTGGGGCTCTATGGGGCTCTATGGGGCTCTATGGGGCTCTATGGGGCTCTGTGGGGCTCTGTGGGGCTCTGTGGGGCTCTATGGGGCAGGTGTGGGGCTCTATGGGGCTCTATGGGGCTCTGTGGGGCTCTGTGGGGCTCTGTGGGGCTCTATGGGGCTCTGTGGGGCTCTGTGGGGCTCTATGGGGCAGGTGTGGGGCTCTGTGGGGCTCTATGGGGCTCTATGGGGCTCTATGGGGCTCTGTGGGGCTCTGTGGGGCTCTATGGGGCTCTATGGGGCTCTATGGGGCAGGTGTGGGGCTCTGTGGGGCTCTATGGGGCTCTATGGGGCTCTATGGGGCAGGTGTGGGGCTCTATGGGGCAGGTGTGGGGCTCTGTGGGGCTCTGTGGGGCTCTATGGGGCTCTATGGGGCTCTGTGGGGCAGGTGTGGGGCTCTGTGGGGCTCTATGGGGCTCTATGGGGCTCTATGGGGCTCTGTGGGGCAGGTGTGGGGCTCTATGGGGCAGGTGTGGGGCTCTGTGGGGCTCTGTGGGGCTCTATGGGGCTCTGTGGGGCTCTATGGGGCAGGTGTGGGGCTCTATGGGGCTCTATGGGGCTCTATGGGGCTCTGTGGGGCTCTATGGGGCAGGTGTGGGGCTCTGTGGGGCTCTGTGGGGCTCTATGGGGCTCTATGGGGCTCTGTGGGGCTCTGTGGGGCTCTATGGGGCTCTATGGGGCTCTATGGGGCTCTGTGGGGCTCTGTGGGGCTCTATGGGGCTCTGTGGGGCTCTGTGGGGCTCTATGGGGCTCTATGGGGCAGGTGTGGGGCTCTGTGGGGCTCTGTGGGGCTCTATGGGGCTCTGTGGGGCTCTGTGGGGCTCTATGGGGCAGGTGTGGGGCAGGTGTGGGGATCTATGGGGCAGGTGTGGGGCTCTATGGGGCTCTGTGGGGCTCTATGGGGCTCTATGGGGCTCTGTGGGGCTCTATGGGGCTCTATGGGGCTCTGTGGGGCTCTATGGGGCTCTATGGGGCTCTGTGGGGCTCTATGGGGCTCTATGGGGCTCTATGGGGCTCTGTGGGGCTCTATGGGGCTCTATGGGGCTCTGTGGGGCTCTATGGGGCTCTGTGGGGCTCTATGGGGCAGGTGTGGGGCTCTATGGGGCTCTATGGGGCAGGTGTGGGGCTCTATGGGGCTCTGTGGGGCTCTATGGGGCTCTGTGGGGCTCTATGGGGCTCTATGGGGCTCTATGGGGCTCTATGGGGCTCTATGGGGCAGGTGTGGGGCTCTATGGGGCTCTATGGGGCTCTGTGGGGCTCTATGGGGCTCTGTGGGGCTCTATGGGGCTCTGTGGGGCTCTGTGGGGCTCTATGGGGCTCTATGGGGCAGGTGTGGGGCTCTATGGGGCTCTATGGGGCAGGTGTGGGGCTCTGTGGGGCTCTGTGGGGCAGGTGTGGGGCTCTATGGGGCTCTATGGGGCAGGTGTGGGGCTCTGTGGGGCTCTGTGGGGCTCTATGGGGCAGGTGTGGGGCTCTGTGGGGCTCTATGGGGCAGGTGTGGGGCTCTATGGGGCTCTATGGGGCAGGTGTGGGGCTCTATGGGGCTCTATGGGGCTCTGTGGGGCTCTGTGGGGCTCTGTGGGGCTCTATGGGGCTCTATGGGGCAGGTGTGGGGCTCTGTGGGGCTCTGTGGGGCTCTATGGGGCAGGTGTGGGGCTCTGTGGGGCTCTGTGGGGCTCTATGGGGCTCTGTGGGGCTCTGTGGGGCTCTATGGGGCTCTGTGGGGCTCTATGGGGCTCTGTGGGGCAGGTGTGGGGCTCTATGGGGCTCTGTGGGGCTCTGTGGGGCTCTATGGGGCTCTGTGGGGCTCTGTGGGGCTCTGTGGGGCTCTGTGGGGCTCTATGGGGCTCTATGGGGCTCTATGGGGCTCTGTGGGGCTCTATGGGGCTCTGTGGGGCTCTGTGGGGCTCTATGGGGCTCTGTGGGGCTCTATGGGGCTCTATGGGGCTCTGTGGGGCTCTATGGGGCTCTGTGGGGCTCTATGGGGCTCTATGGGGCTCTGTGGGGCTCTGTGGGGCTCTGTGGGGCTCTATGGGGCTCTATGGGGCTCTATGGGGCTCTGTGGGGCTCTATGGGGCTCTATGGGGCTCTATGGGGCTCTATGGGGCTCTATGGGGCTCTATGGGGCTCTGTGGGGCTCTATGGGGTAGGTGTGGGGCTCTATGGGGCAGGTGTGGGGCTCTATGGGGCTCTATGGGGCAGGTGTGGGGCTCTGTGGGGCTCTATGGGGCAGGTGTGGGGCTCTATGGGGCTCTATGGGGCTCTATGGGGCTCTATGGGGCTCTGTGGGGCTCTATGGGGCTCTATGGGGCTCTATGGGGCTCTATGGGGCAGGTGTGGGGCTCTGTGGGGCTCTGTGGGGCTCTATGGGGCTCTGTGGGGCTCTGTGGGGCTCTATGGGGCTCTATGGGGCTCTATGGGGCAGGTGTGGGGCTCTGTGGGGCTCTGTGGGGCTCTGTGGGGCTCTGTGGGGCTCTGTGGGGCTCTATGGGGCTCTATGGGGCTCTATGGGGCTCTGTGGGGCTCTATGGGGCTCTGTGGGGCTCTGTGGGGCTCTATGGGGCTCTATGGGGCAGGTGTGGGGCTCTATGGGGCTCTGTGGGGCTCTATGGGGCTCTATGGGGCTCTATGGGGCTCTATGGGGCTCTATGGGGCTCTATGGGGCTCTGTGGGGCTCTATGGGGCAGGTGTGGGGCTCTGTGGGGCTCTGTGGGGCTCTGTGGGGCTCTATGGGGCTCTGTGGGGCTCTGTGAGGCTCTGTGGGGCTCTGTGGGGCTCTGTGGGGCTCTGTGGGGCTCTATGGGGCTCTATGGGGCTCTATGGGGCTCTGTGGGGCTCTATGGGGCTCTGTGGGGCTCTATGGGGCTCTGTGGGGCTCTGTGGGGCTCTGTGGGGCTCTATGGGGCTCTATGGGGCTCTGTGGGGCTCTATGGGGCTCTGTGGGGCTCTATGGGGCTCTATGGGGCAGGTGTGGGGTTCTATGGGGCAGGTGTGGGGCTCTATGGGGCAGGTGTGGGGCTCTATGGGGCTCTATGGGGCAGGTGTGGGGCTCTATGGGGCTCTATGGGGCTCTATGGGGCTCTGTGGGGCTCTATGGGGCAGGTGTGGGGCTCTGTGGGGCTCTATGGGGCTCTATGGGGCAGGTGTGGGGCTCTATGGGGCTCTATGGGGCTCTATGGGGCTCTATGGGGCTCTATGGGGCTCTGTGGGGCTCTGTGGGGCTCTATGGGGCTCTGTGGGGCTCTATGGGGCTCTGTGGGGCTCTATGGGGCTCTATGGGGCAGGTGTGGGGCTCTGTGGGGCTCTGTGGGGCTCTGTGGGGCTCTATGGGGCTCTGTGGGGCTCTATGGGGCTCTGTGGGGCTCTGTGGGGCTCTGTGGGGCTCTATGGGGCTCTATGGGGCTCTGTGGGGCTCTGTGGGGCTCTATGGGGCTCTGTGGGGCTCTATGGGGCTCTGTGGGGCTCTGTGGGGCTCTATGGGGCTCTGTGGGGCTCTGTGGGGCTCTATGGGGCTCTGTGGGGCTCTGTGGGGCTCTATGGGGCTCTATGGGGCTCTATGGGGCTCTGTGGGGCTCTGTGGGGCTCTATGGGGCTCTATGGGGCTCTATGGGGCTCTGTGGGGCTCTATGGGGCTCTGTGGGGCTCTGTGGGGCTCTATGGGGCTCTGTGGGGCTCTGTGGGGCTCTATGGGGCTCTGTGGGGCTCTGTGGGGCTCTATGGGGCTCTATGGGGCTCTGTGGGGCTCTATGGGGCTCTATGGGGCTCTATGGGGCTCTGTGGGGCTCTGTGGGGCTCTATGGGGCAGGGGTCATTCGGGGTCATTCGGGGGTCACTCTCAGAGGTCACTCCGGGGTCACTCAGGGTCAGGGGTCACTCTGGGGTCACTCTCAGGGGTCACTCAAGGGTCAGAGGCCACTCAGCGGTCACTCAGTGACACTGGTCACTCAGAAGTCACTCAAGGGTCAGGGGTCACTGCGGGGTCACTGTCAGGGGTCACTCTGGGGTCACCCAGCGGTCACTCAGGGTCACGGGTCACTCAGAGGTCACTCATGATCAGTCAGGGGTCACTCAGGGGTCACTCCGGGGTCACTCTCAGGGGTCACTGAGGGACACTGGTCACTCAGGGGTCACTGCAGGGTCACTCAGGGGTCACTGCAGGGTCAGGAGTCACTGCGGGGTCACTGCGGGGTCAGGGGTCACTGTGGGGTCACTCAGGGGTCAGTGCAGGGTCAGGGGGTCACTCAGGAGTCACTCAGGGTCACTCTCAGGGGTCACTGCGGGGTCAGGGGTCACTCAGAGATCACTCAGAGGTCACTGTAGGGTCAGGGGTCACTCTCAGTGGTCACTCAGGGGTCACTGCAGGGTCAGGTGTCACTCTCAGGGGTCACTGCAGGGTCAGTGGTCACTCAGGGGTCAGGGGTCACTGCGGGGTCACTGACCGGTGACCACTGTCCGCAGCTGGCGGCCGTAGCCCAGCAGCTCCACCTCGTCCCCCTTGCGCAGCGTCCCCCGCTCCAGAGTGCCGGTCACTACCGTGCCACGCCCTGCACAGGTGAGACAGGTGAGAGAGACAGGTGAGACAGGTGAGACAGGTGTGTGTGACACAGGTGTGTGTGAGTGACAGCGTCCCCCGCTCCAGCGTACCTGTGACAACCGTGCCTCTACCTGTGCAGGTGAGACAGGTGAGACAGGTGAGAGAGACAGGTGAGACAGGTGAGAGACAGGTGAGACAGGTGAGACAGGTGAGACAGGTGAGACAGGTGTGATAGAGACAGGTGTGTGTGTGAGTGACAGGTGTGTGTGACACAGGTGTGTGTGTGACAGCGTCCCCCGCTCCAGGGTACCCGTGACAACCGTGCCTCTACCTGTGCAGGTGAGACAGGTGAGACAGGTGAGACAGGTGAGACAGGTGAGAGACAGGTGAGAACAGGTGAGATACAGGTGTGTTACACAGGTGTGTGTGTGACAGCGTCCCCCGCTCCAGAGTGCCGGTGACTACCGTGCCTCTACCTGTGGGACAGGTGAGACAGGTGAGACAGGTGAGACAGGTGAGAGACAGGTGAGAGACAGGTGAGAACAGGTGAGATACAGGTGAGAGGTGAGACAGGTGAGACAGGTGTGATAGATACAGGTGTGTGTGACACAGGTGTGTGTGTGTGACAGCGTCCCCCGCTCCAGGGTACCGGTGACAACCGTGCCTCTACCTGTGAGACAGGTGAGACAGGTGAGACAGACAGGTGAGCACAGGTGAGAGACAGGTGAGAGACAGGTGAGAGACAGGTGAGACAGGTGAGACAGGTGAGACAGATGTGATAGAGACAGGTGTGTGTGTAATACAGGTGTGTGTGACAGCGTCCCCCGCTCCAGCGTACCTGTGACCACCATGCCACGCCCTGCACAGGTGAGACAGGTGAGACAGGTGAGACAAATAGGTGATACAGGTGTGTGTGACACAGGTGTGTGATAGATACAGGTGTGTGTGTGACAGGTGTGTGTGTGACACAGGTGTGTGATAGATACAGGTGTGTGTGTGACAGGTGTGTGTGTGACACCGGTGTGTGTGTGTGACAGCGTCCCCCGCTCCAGGGTCCCTGTGACCACCATGCCACGCCCTGTGAGACAGGTGAGAGACAGGTGAGACAGGTGTGTGATAGATACAGGTGTGTGTGTGACACAGGTGTGTGTGTGACAACGTCCCCCGCTCCAGGGTACCGGTGACAACCGTGCCACGACTTGGACAGGTGAGACAGACAGGTGAGACAGGTGAGAGAGACAGGTGAGACAGGTGAGACAGGTGAGACAGGTGTGTGATAGAGACAGGTGTGTGTGTGACACAGGTGTGTGTGTGTGACAGCGTCCCCCGCTCCAGGGTACCGGTGACAACCGTGCCACGCCCTGCACAGGTGAGACAGGTGAGACAGGTGAGACAGGTGAGAGACAGGTGAGACAGGTGAGACAGGTGTGACACAGGTGTCAGACAGGTAAATCTCACCTGGGATGGAGTGCACGGCCTCGATGGGCAGCAGGCAGGGCCAGGGACAGTGACACAGACACAGCACAGGTGTGACACAGAGGCAGTACAGGTGCAATAGGTGCAATACAGGTGTGACACAGGTGTGACACAGGTAGGACAGGTGTGTCACTCACCTGGAATCGAATGCACAGCCTCGATGGGCAGCAGGCAGGGCCAGGGACAGTGACACAGACACAGCACAGGTGTGACACAGGTGTGACAGGGATGCAGTACAGGTGTGACACAGACACAATACAGGTGTGATAGATGCAGTACAGGTGTGATACAGGTGTCACACAGGTGTGTGAAAGGTATAACACACCTGGGATGGAGTGCACGGCCTCGATGGGCAGCAGGCAGGGCCAGGGACAGTGACACAGGTGTGACACAGAGGCAGTACAGGTATAACAGACACAATACAGGTGTGATAGATGCAGTACAGGTGTATGACAGGTGTCACACAGGTGAGTCTCACCTGGGATGGAGTGCACGGCCTCGATGGGCAGCAGGCAGGGCCAGGGACAGTGACACAGACACAGCACAGGTGTGACAGGGATGCAATACAGGTATAACAGACACAATACAGGTGTGACACAGGTGTAACACAGACACAATACAGGTGTGACAGGTGTCAGACAGGTGTGACACAGGTGTGACACAGGTAAATCTCACCTGGGATGGAGTGCACGGCCTCGATGGGCAGCAGGCAGGGCCAGGGACAGTGACACAGGTGTGATACAAAGGCAGTACAGGTGCAATAGGTGCAATACAGGTGTGACACAGGTAGGACAGGTGTGACACAGGTAGGACAGGTGCACACACCTGGGATGGAGTGCACGGCCTCGATGGGCAGCAGGCAGGGCCAGGGACAGTGACACAGACACAGCACAGGTGTGATGAACGCAGTACAGGTATAACAGACACAGCACAGGTGTGACACAGAGGCAGTACAGGTGTGATAGATGCAGTACAGGTGTGACACAGGTAGGACAGGTGTGTCACAGGTGAGTCTCACCTGGAATTGAATGCACAGCCTCGATGGGCAGCAGGCAGGGCCAGTGACAGTGACAGAGATGTGACAGGGATGCAGTACAGGTGTGACACAGAGGCAGTACAGGTGTAACACAGGTGTGACACAGGTGTCAGACAGGTGTGTCACAGGTGTAACTCACCTGGAATTGAATGCACAGCCTCGATGGGCAGCAGGCAGGGCCAGGGACAGTGACACAGACACAGCACAGGTGTGACAGGGATGCAGTACAGGTGTGACAGACGCAGTACAGGTGTGACACAGGTGTGACAGGTGTCTGACAGGTGTCTGACAGGTGTGTCACAGGTGTGTCACAGGTAAATCTCACCTGGGATGGAGTGCACGGCCTCGATGGGCAGCAGGCAGGGCCAGGGACAGTGACACAGACACAATACAGGTGTGATAGATGGAATACAGGTGTGATACAGGTGTAACACAGGCACAGCACAGGTGTGACAGGTGTCAGACAGGTGTGTCACAGGTAGGACAGGTGTGTCACAGGTGTAACTCACCTGGAATTGAATGCACGGCCTCGATGGGCAGCAGGCAGGGCCAGGGACAGTGACACAGACACAGCACAGGTATAACAGACACAATACAGGTGTAACACAGACACAATACAGGTGTGATAGATGCAGTACAGGTGTGTCACAGGTAGGACAGGTGTGTCACAGGTAGGACAGGTGTGTCACAGGTAAATCTCACCTGGGATGGAATGCACGGCCTCGATGGGCAGCAGGCAGGGCCAGGGACAGTGACACAGACACAGCACAGGTGTGACAGGGATGCAGCACAGGTGTAACAGATGCAGTACAGGTGTGACACAGGTGTGACAGGTGTCAGACAGGTGTGTCACAGGTGTGTCACTCACCTGGGATGGAGTGCACAGCCTCGATGGGCAGCAGGCAGGGCCAGGGACAGTGACACAGACACAGCACAGGTATCACACAGAGGCAGTACAGGTATAACAGATGCAGTACAGGTATCACACAGGTATAACACAGGTAGGACAGGTGTGTCACAGGTAAATCTCACCTGGAATGGAGTGCACGGCCTCGATGGGCAGCAGGCAGGGCCGCTCCAGGTCGCGCGGGGGTTGGGGGATGTGCGAGTCCACGGCCTCGAGCAGCTTCAGCACCGACTGCAGGCCCAGCTCCGGCTCACGGTCCTGACAGGTGAGACAGGTGGGACAGGTGAGACAGCACAGGTGAGACAGGTGAGACACAGGTGAGACAGGTGAGCCCCAGCTCCGGCTCACGGTCCTGACAGGTGAGACAGGTGGGACAGGTGAGCACAGGTGAGACAGGTGAGCACAGGTGAGCCCCAGCTCCGGCTCACGGTCCTGAACAGGTGAGACAGGTGGGACAGGTGAGACAGGTGAGACAGGTGAGAGACAGGTGAGACAGGTGGGACAGGTGGGACAGGTGAGACAGGTGGGACAGGTGGGACAGGTGAGACAGGTGGGACAGGTGAGACACAGGTGGGACAGGTGGGACAGGTGAGACAGGTGAGACAGGTGAGACAGGTGAGATACAGGTGAGACAGGTGGGACAGGTGGGACAGGTGGGACAGGTGAGACAGGTGAGACACAGGTGAGACACAGGTGAGACAGGTGGGACAGGTGGGACAGGTGAGACAGGTGGGACAGGTGAGACAGGTGAGACAGGTGGGACAGGTGAGACAGGTGAGACAGGTGGGACAGGTGAGACAGGTGGGACAGGTGAGACAGGTGAGCACAGGTGAGCACAGGTGGGACAGGTGGGACAGGTGGGACAGGTGAGACAGGTGGGACAGGTGAGACAGGTGAGACAGGTGGGACAGGTGAGACAGGTGGGACAGGTGAGACAGGTGAGACAGGTGGGAGAGGTGAGACAGGTGAGGGACAGGTGGGACAGGTGGGACAGGTGAGACAGGTGAGACAGGTGAGGGACAGGTGGGACAGGTGAGACAGGTGAGACAGGTGGGAGAGGTGAGACAGGTGAGGGACAGGTGAGCCCCAGCTCCGGCTCACGGTCCTGAACAGGTGAGACAGGTGAGCACAGGTGAGACAGATGAGACAGGTGAGACAGGTGGGACAGGTGAGGGACAGGTGAGGGACAGGTGAGTACAGGTGAGGGACAGGTGTGTGCCCAGGTGTACCCAGGTGCCCCCAGGTGTGCCCAGGTGTACTCCAGGTGTACCTGCAGCGCACACAGCGCTGACCCCACCACCACAGGTGTGCCCAGGTGTCCCAGGTGTATCTCAGGTGCCCCCAGGTGTGCCCAGGTGTACCCCAGGTGTGCCCAGGTGTACCCCAGGTGTGCCCAGGTGTATCTCAGGTGCCCCCAAGTGTATCCCAGGTGCCCCCAGGTGTGCCCAGGTGTGCCCAGGTGTGCCCAGGTGCCCCCAGGTGCCCCCAGGTGTATCCCAGGTGTGCCCAGGTGCCCCCAGGTGTACCCAGGTGTGCCCAGGTGTACCTGCAGCGCACACAGTGCTGACCCCACCACCACAGGTGTGCCCAGGTGTATCCCAGGTGTACCCAGGTGTACCCCAGGTGTGCCCAGGTGTACCCCAGGTGTATCCCAGGTGCTCCCAGGTGTGCCCAGGTGTGCCCAGGTGTACCCCAGGTGTATCCCAGGTGCTCCCAGGTGTGCCCAGGTGTACCTGCAGCGCACACAGTGCTGACCCCACCACCACAGGTGTGCCCAGGTGTACCCCAGGTGTGCCCAGGTACCCCCAGGTGCCCCCAGGTGTGCCCAGGTGTGCCCAGGTGTGCCCCAGGTGTGCCCAGGTGCCCCCAGGTGTGCCCCAGCTGTACCCCAGGTGTGCCCAGGTGCCCCCAGGTGTGCCCAGGTGTGCCCAGCTGTACCCCAGGTGCTCCCAGGTGTACCTGCAGCGCACACAGTGCTGACCCCACCACCACAGGTGTACCCCAGGTGTACCCCAGGTGTACCTGCAGCGCACACAGCGCCGACCCCACCACCACAGGTGTGCTCAGGTGTGCCCAGGTGTATCTCAGGTGTGCCCAGGTGTACCTGCAGCGCACACAGTGCCGATCCCACCACCACAGGTGTGCCCAGGTGTACCTGCAGCGCACACAGTGCCGATCCCACCACCACAGGTGTACTCCAGGTGTACCTGCAGGGCACACAGTGCCGACCCCACCACCACAGGTGTTTTCTCGCCGTCGAAGCCGAACTCGCTGAGCAGCTCCCGAACCTCCAGCTCCACCAGGGGCAGCAGCTCCGGGTCCGGCACCGCGTCCGCCTTGTTCAGGTAAACAACGACGTGGCGGACGCCCACCTGGGCAGGTGAGACAGGTGAGACAGGTGAGACAGGTGAGACAGGTGAGATGGACAGGTGAGGTCAGGGACACGCCCCACACCTGAACCTGAACCTGAACCAAACCCCAAATTTCTGCTTTGTTCAGGTAAACCACGACGTGCTGGACGCCCACCTGGGCAGGTGAGATGGACAGGTGAGATGGACAGGTGAGACAGGTGAGGTCAGGGACACGCCCCACACCTGAACCTGAACCAAACCCCAAATCTCTGCCTTGTTCAGGTAAACAACGACGTGCTGGACGCCCACCTGGGCAGGTGAGACAGGTGAGACAGGTGAGATGGACAGGTGAGACACACAGGTGAGGTCAGGGACACGCCCCACACCTGAACCTGAACCCAATCCCTGCCTTGTTCAGGTAAAACCACGACATGGCGGACACCCACCTGGGCAGGTGAGACAGGTGAGACAGGTGAGACAGGTGAGATGGACAGGTGAGACAGGTGAGACAGGTGAGATGGGCAGGTGAGGTCAGGGACACGCCCCAAACCTGAACCTGAACCTGAACCAAACCCCAATCCCTGTCTTGTTCAGGTAAAGCACGACATGGCAGACGCCCACCTGCGCAGGTGAGACCGACAGGTGAGATGGGCAGGTGAGACGGGCAGGTGAGGTCAGGGACACGCCCCAAACCTGAACCTGAACCTGAACCCAACCCCTGTCTTGTTCAGGTAAACCACCACGTGCCGGACGCCCACCTGGGCAGGTGAGACAGGTGAGACACACAGGTGAGGTCAGGGACACGCCCCACACCTGAACCTGAACCTGAACCCAACCCCTGTCTTGTTCAGGTAAACCACCACGTGCCGGACGCCCAC
This sequence comes from Phylloscopus trochilus trochilus, assembly GCA_016584745.2. Lineage (NCBI taxonomy): Eukaryota > Metazoa > Chordata > Aves > Passeriformes > Phylloscopidae > Phylloscopus > Phylloscopus trochilus. The sequence goes on along the minus strand of WQNJ02000338.1, from coordinate 23,139 downwards.
CTGGGCAGGTGAGACCAACAGGTGAGATGGGCAGGTGAGACAGGTGAGATGGGCAGGTGAGACAGGTGAGACACACAGGTGGGGTCAGGGACACGCCCCACACCTGAACCTGAACCTGAACCAAACCCCAACCCCGCCTTGTTCAGGTAAACCACGACATGGCGGACACCACCTGGACAGGTGAGATGGACAGGTGGGGTCAGGGACACGCCCCAAACCTGAACCTGAACCAAACCCCAAATTTCTGCCTTGTTCAGGTAAACCACGACGTGCTGGACGCCCACCTGGGCAGGTGAGACAGGTGAGATGGGCAGGTGAGACTGGTGAGATGGGCAGGTGAGACAGGTGAGACAGGTGAGACACACAGGTGGGGTCAGGGACACGCCCCAAACCTGAACCTGAACCCCAACCCCCGCCTTGTTCAGGTAAACAACGACGTGCTGGACGCCCACCTGTGCAGGTGAGACAGGTGAGATGGACAGGTGAGGTCAGGGACACGCCCCACACCCAAACCTGAACCTGAACCTGAATCCAACCCCGCCTTGTTCAGGTAAACCACCACGTGCTGGACACCCACCTGGGCAGGTGAGATGTACAGGTGAGACAGGTGAGACAAACAGGTGAGGTCAGGGACACGCCCCAAACCTGAACCCAACCCCAAACCCTGCCTTGTTCAGGTAAACCACGACATGGCGGACGCCCACCTGGGCAGGTGAGACAGGTGAGATCGACAGGTGAGATGGACAGGTGAGATGGACAGGTGAGGTCAGGGACACGCCCCACACCTGAACCTGAACCTGAACCCAACCCCCACCTTGTTCAGGTAAACTACGACATGGCGGACGCTCACCTGGGCAGGTGAGACACACAGGTGAGATGGACAGGTGAGACAGGTGAGGTCAGGGACACGCCCCAAACCTGAACCTGAACCTGAACCAAACCCCCGCCTTGTTCAGGTAAACAACGATGTGCTGGACCCCCACCTGGGCAGGTGAGACCGACAGGTAAGACAAAACAAGGACACGCCCCACACCTGAACCTGAACCTGAACCCAACCCCAAATCCCTGCCTTGTTCAGGTAAACCACGACATGGCGGACGCCCACCTGGGCAGGTGAGATGGACAGGTGAGACACACAGGTGAGGTCAGGGACACGCCCCACACCTGAACCTGAACCTGAACCTGAACCAAACCCCAAATTTCTGCTTTGTTCAGGTAAAGCACAACGTGCTGGACGCCCACCTGGGCAGGTGAGACAGGTGAGATGGGCAGGTGGGGTCAGGGACACGCCCCAAACCTGAACCTGAACCCCAAACCCCAAACCCTGCTTTGTTCAGGTAAACCACGACATGGCGGACGCCCACCTGGGCAGGTGAGACCAACAGGTGAGATGGGCAGGTGAGATGGACAGGTGAGGTCAGGGACACGCCCCAAACCTGAACCTGAACCAAACCCCAAATTTCTGCTTTGTTCAGGTAAACCACCACGTGCTGGACGCCCACCTGGGCAGGTGAGATGTACAGGTGAGACAGGTGAGACAAACAGGTGAGGTTAGGGACACGCCCCACACCTGAACCTGAACCTGAACCCAACCCCCACCTTGTTCAGGTAAACTACGACATGGCGGACGCTCACCTGGGCAGGTGAGACACACAGGTGAGATGGACAGGTGAGACACACAGGTGAGGTCAGGGACACGCCCCAAACCTGAACCTGAACCCAATCCCTGCCTTGTTCAGGTAAACCACGACGTACTGGACACCCACCTGGGCAGGTGAGACAGATGAGATGGGCAGGTGAGGTCAGGGACAGACCCCAAACCTGAACCTGAACCTGAACCTGAGCCCAACCCCCGCCTTGTTCAGGTAAACCACGACATGGCGGACGCCCACCTGGGCAGGTGAGATGGACAGGTGAGGTCAGGGACACGCCCCACACCTGAACCTGAACCTGAACCAAACCCCAAATCTCTGCCTTGTTCAGGTAAAGCACGACGTGCTGGACGCCCACCTGGGCAGGTGAGATCGACAGGTGAGGTCAGGGACACACCCCACACCTGAACCAAACCACAAACCTCTCCCTTGTTCAGGTAAACCAAGACATGGCGGACGCCCACCTGGGCAGGTGAGACCGACAGGTGAGACAGGTGAGATGGACAGGTGAGGTCAGGGACACGCCCTAAACCTGAACCAAACCCCAAATCTCTGCCTTGTTCAGGTAAAGCACGACATGGTGGACACCCACCTGGGCAGGTGAGACAGGTGAGACAGGTGAGACACACAGGTGGGGTCAGGGACACGCCCCAAACCTGAACCACACCCCAAATCTTTGCTTTGTTCAGGTAAACCACGACATGGCGGACGCCCACCTGGGCAGGTGAGATGGACAGGTGAGATGAGCAGGTGAGGTCAGGGACACGCCCCAAACCTGAACCTGAACCTGAACCAAACCCCAATCCCTGCCTTGTTCAGGTAAACCACGACATGGCGGACGCCCACCTGGGCAGGTGAGACAGGTGAGATCGACAGGTGAGATGGACAGGTGAGATGGACAGGTGAGATGGACAGGTGAGGTCAGGGACACGCCCCACACCTGAACCTGAACCTGAACCCAACCCCCACCTTGTTCAGGTAAACTACGACATGGCGGACGCTCACCTGGGCAGGTGAGACACACAGGTGAGATGGACAGGTGAGACAGGTGAGATGGACAGGTGAGATGGACAGGTGAGACAGGTGAGGTCAGGGACACGCCCCAAACCTGAACCTGAACCTGAACCTGAACCAAACCCCCGCCTTGTTCAGGTAAACAACGATGTGCTGGACCCCCACCTGGGCAGGTGAGACCGACAGGTAAGACAAAACAAGGACACGCCCCACACCTGAACCTGAACCTGAACCCAACCCCAAATCCCTGCCTTGTTCAGGTAAACCACGACATGGCGGACGCCCACCTGGGCAGGTGAGATGGACAGGTGAGACACACAGGTGAGGTCAGGGACACGCCCCACACCTGAACCTGAACCTGAACCTGAACCAAACCCCAAATTTCTGCTTTGTTCAGGTAAAGCACAACGTGCTGGACGCCCACCTGGGCAGGTGAGACAGGTGAGATGGGCAGGTGGGGTCAGGGACACGCCCCAAACCTGAACCTGAACCCCAAACCCCAAACCCTGCTTTGTTCAGGTAAACCACGACATGGCAGACGCCCACCTGGGCAGGTGAGACCAACAGGTGAGATGGGCAGGTGAGATGGACAGGTGAGGTCAGGGACACGCCCCAAACCTGAACCTGAACCAAACCCCAAATTTCTGCTTTGTTCAGGTAAACCACCACGTGCTGGACGCCCACCTGGGCAGGTGAGATGTACAGGTGAGACAGGTGAGACAAACAGGTGAGGTTAGGGACACGCCCCACACCTGAACCTGAACCTGAACCCAACCCCCACCTTGTTCAGGTAAACTACGACATGGCGGACGCTCACCTGGGCAGGTGAGACACACAGGTGAGATGGACAGGTGAGACACACAGGTGAGGTCAGGGACACGCCCCAAACCTGAACCTGAACCCAATCCCTGCCTTGTTCAGGTAAACCACGACGTACTGGACACCCACCTGGGCAGGTGAGACAGATGAGATGGGCAGGTGAGGTCAGGGACAGACCCCACACCTGAACCTGAACCTGAACCTGAGCCCAACCCCCGCCTTGTTCAGGTAAACCACGACATGGCGGACGCCCACCTGGGCAGGTGAGATGGACAGGTGAGGTCAGGGACACGCCCCACACCTGAACCTGAACCTGAACCAAACCCCAAATCTCTGCCTTGTTCAGGTAAAGCACGACGTGCTGGACGCCCACCTGGGCAGGTGAGATCGACAGGTGAGGTCAGGGACACACCCCACACCTGAACCAAACCACAAACCTCTCCCTTGTTCAGGTAAACCAAGACATGGCGGACGCCCACCTGGGCAGGTGAGACCGACAGGTGAGACAGGTGAGATGGACAGGTGAGGTCAGGGACACGCCCTAAACCTGAACCAAACCCCAAATCTCTGCCTTGTTCAGGTAAAGCACGACATGGTGGACACCCACCTGGGCAGGTGAGACAGGTGAGACAGGTGAGACACACAGGTGGGGTCAGGGACACGCCCCAAACCTGAACCACACCCCAAATCTTTGCTTTGTTCAGGTAAACCACGACATGGCGGACGCCCACCTGGGCAGGTGAGATGGACAGGTGAGACAGGTGAGGTCAGGGACACGCCCCAAACCTGAACCTGAACCTGAACCAAACCCCAATCCCTGCCTTGTTCAGGTAAACCACGACATGGCGGACGCCCACCTGGGCAGGTGAGACAGGTGAGATCGACAGGTGAGATGGACAGGTGAGATGGACAGGTGAGGTCAGGGACACGCCCCACACCTGAACCTGAACCTGAACCCAACCCCCACCTTGTTCAGGTAAACTACGACATGGCGGACGCTCACCTGGGCAGGTGAGACACACAGGTGAGATGGACAGGTGAGACAGGTGAGGTCAGGGACACGCCCCAAACCTGAACCTGAACCTGAACCAAACCCCCGCCTTGTTCAGGTAAACAACGATGTGCTGGACCCCCACCTGGGCAGGTGAGACCGACAGGTAAGACAAAACAAGGACACGCCCCACACCTGAACCTGAACCTGAACCCAACCCCAAATCCCTGCCTTGTTCAGGTAAACCACGACATGGCGGACGCCCACCTGGGCAGGTGAGATGGACAGGTGAGACACACAGGTGAGGTCAGGGACACGCCCCACACCTGAACCTGAACCTGAACCTGAACCAAACCCCAAATTTCTGCTTTGTTCAGGTAAAGCACAACGTGCTGGACGCCCACCTGGGCAGGTGAGACAGGTGAGATGGGCAGGTGGGGTCAGGGACACGCCCCAAACCTGAACCTGAACCCCAAACCCCAAACCCTGCTTTGTTCAGGTAAACCACGACATGGCGGACGCCCACCTGGGCAGGTGAGACCAACAGGTGAGATGGGCAGGTGAGATGGACAGGTGAGGTCAGGGACACGCCCCAAACCTGAACCTGAACCAAACCCCAAATTTCTGCTTTGTTCAGGTAAACCACCACGTGCTGGACGCCCACCTGGGCAGGTGAGATGTACAGGTGAGACAGGTGAGACAAACAGGTGAGGTTAGGGACACGCCCCACACCTGAACCTGAACCTGAACCCAACCCCCACCTTGTTCAGGTAAACTACGACATGGCGGACGCTCACCTGGGCAGGTGAGACACACAGGTGAGATGGACAGGTGAGACACACAGGTGAGGTCAGGGACACGCCCCAAACCTGAACCTGAACCCAATCCCTGCCTTGTTCAGGTAAACCACGACGTACTGGACACCCACCTGGGCAGGTGAGACAGATGAGATGGGCAGGTGAGGTCAGGGACAGACCCCACACCTGAACCTGAACCTGAACCTGAGCCCAACCCCCGCCTTGTTCAGGTAAACCACGACATGGCGGACGCCCACCTGGGCAGGTGAGATGGACAGGTGAGGTCAGGGACACGCCCCACACCTGAACCTGAACCTGAACCAAACCCCAAATCTCTGCCTTGTTCAGGTAAAGCACGACGTGCTGGACGCCCACCTGGGCAGGTGAGATCGACAGGTGAGGTCAGGGACACACCCCACACCTGAACCAAACCACAAACCTCTCCCTTGTTCAGGTAAACCAAGACATGGCGGACGCCCACCTGGGCAGGTGAGACCGACAGGTGAGACAGGTGAGATGGACAGGTGAGGTCAGGGACACGCCCTAAACCTGAACCAAACCCCAAATCTCTGCCTTGTTCAGGTAAAGCACGACATGGTGGACACCCACCTGGGCAGGTGAGACAGGTGAGACAGGTGAGACACACAGGTGGGGTCAGGGACACGCCCCAAACCTGAACCACACCCCAAATCTTTGCTTTGTTCAGGTAAACCACGACATGGCGGACGCCCACCTGGGCAGGTGAGATGGACAGGTGAGATGAGCAGGTGAGGTCAGGGACACGCCCCAAACCTGAACCTGAACCTGAACCAAACCCCAATCCCTGCCTTGTTCAGGTAAACCACGACATGGCGGACGCCCACCTGGGCAGGTGAGACAGGTGAGATCGACAGGTGAGATGGACAGGTGAGATGGACAGGTGAGATGGACAGGTGAGGTCAGGGACACGCCCCACACCTGAACCTGAACCTGAACCCAACCCCCACCTTGTTCAGGTAAACTACGACATGGCGGACGCTCACCTGGGCAGGTGAGACACACAGGTGAGATGGACAGGTGAGACAGGTGAGATGGACAGGTGAGATGGACAGGTGAGACAGGTGAGGTCAGGGACACGCCCCAAACCTGAACCTGAACCTGAACCAAACCCCCGCCTTGTTCAGGTAAACAACGATGTGCTGGACCCCCACCTGGGCAGGTGAGACCGACAGGTAAGACAAAACAAGGACACGCCCCACACCTGAACCTGAACCTGAACCCAACCCCAAATCCCTGCCTTGTTCAGGTAAACCACGACATGGCGGACGCCCACCTGGGCAGGTGAGATGGACAGGTGAGACACACAGGTGAGGTCAGGGACACGCCCCACACCTGAACCTGAACCTGAACCTGAACCAAACCCCAAATTTCTGCTTTGTTCAGGTAAAGCACAACGTGCTGGACGCCCACCTGGGCAGGTGAGACAGGTGAGATGGGCAGGTGGGGTCAGGGACACGCCCCAAACCTGAACCTGAACCCCAAACCCCAAACCCTGCTTTGTTCAGGTAAACCACGACATGGCAGACGCCCACCTGGGCAGGTGAGACCAACAGGTGAGATGGGCAGGTGAGATGGACAGGTGAGGTCAGGGACACGCCCCAAACCTGAACCTGAACCAAACCCCAAATTTCTGCTTTGTTCAGGTAAACCACCACGTGCTGGACGCCCACCTGGGCAGGTGAGATGTACAGGTGAGACAGGTGAGACAAACAGGTGAGGTTAGGGACACGCCCCACACCTGAACCTGAACCTGAACCCAACCCCCACCTTGTTCAGGTAAACTACGACATGGCGGACGCTCACCTGGGCAGGTGAGACACACAGGTGAGATGGACAGGTGAGACACACAGGTGAGGTCAGGGACACGCCCCAAACCTGAACCTGAACCCAATCCCTGCCTTGTTCAGGTAAACCACGACGTACTGGACACCCACCTGGGCAGGTGAGACAGATGAGATGGGCAGGTGAGGTCAGGGACAGACCCCACACCTGAACCTGAACCTGAACCTGAGCCCAACCCCCGCCTTGTTCAGGTAAACCACGACATGGCGGACGCCCACCTGGGCAGGTGAGATGGACAGGTGAGGTCAGGGACACGCCCCACACCTGAACCTGAACCTGAACCAAACCCCAAATCTCTGCCTTGTTCAGGTAAAGCACGACGTGCTGGACGCCCACCTGGGCAGGTGAGATCGACAGGTGAGGTCAGGGACACACCCCACACCTGAACCAAACCACAAACCTCTCCCTTGTTCAGGTAAACCAAGACATGGCGGACGCCCACCTGGGCAGGTGAGACCGACAGGTGAGACAGGTGAGATGGACAGGTGAGGTCAGGGACACGCCCTAAACCTGAACCAAACCCCAAATCTCTGCCTTGTTCAGGTAAAGCACGACATGGTGGACACCCACCTGGGCAGGTGAGACAGGTGAGACAGGTGAGACACACAGGTGGGGTCAGGGACACGCCCCAAACCTGAACCACACCCCAAATCTTTGCTTTGTTCAGGTAAACCACGACATGGCGGACGCCCACCTGGGCAGGTGAGATGGACAGGTGAGACAGGTGAGGTCAGGGACACGCCCCAAACCTGAACCTGAACCTGAACCAAACCCCAATCCCTGCCTTGTTCAGGTAAACCACGACATGGCGGACGCCCACCTGGGCAGGTGAGACAGGTGAGATCGACAGGTGAGATGGACAGGTGAGATGGACAGGTGAGGTCAGGGACACGCCCCACACCTGAACCTGAACCTGAACCCAACCCCCACCTTGTTCAGGTAAACTACGACATGGCGGACGCTCACCTGGGCAGGTGAGACACACAGGTGAGATGGACAGGTGAGACAGGTGAGGTCAGGGACACGCCCCAAACCTGAACCTGAACCTGAACCAAACCCCCGCCTTGTTCAGGTAAACAACGATGTGCTGGACCCCCACCTGGGCAGGTGAGACCGACAGGTAAGACAAAACAAGGACACGCCCCACACCTGAACCTGAACCTGAACCCAACCCCAAATCCCTGCCTTGTTCAGGTAAACCACGACATGGCGGACGCCCACCTGGGCAGGTGAGATGGACAGGTGAGACACACAGGTGAGGTCAGGGACACGCCCCACACCTGAACCTGAACCTGAACCTGAACCAAACCCCAAATTTCTGCTTTGTTCAGGTAAAGCACAACGTGCTGGACGCCCACCTGGGCAGGTGAGACAGGTGAGATGGGCAGGTGAGGTCAGGGACAGACCCCAAACCTGAACCTGAACCTGAACCTGAGCCCAACCCCCGCCTTGTTCAGGTAAACCACGACATGGCGGACGCCCACCTGGGCAGGTGAGATGGACAGGTGAGGTCAGGGACACGCCCCACACCTGAACCTGAACCTGAACCAAACCCCAAATCTCTGCCTTGTTCAGGTAAAGCACGACGTGCTGGACGCCCACCTGGGCAGGTGAGATCGACAGGTGAGGTCAGGGACACACCCCACACCTGAACCAAACCACAAACCTCTCCCTTGTTCAGGTAAACCAAGACATGGCGGACGCCCACCTGGGCAGGTGAGACCGACAGGTGAGACAGGTGAGATGGACAGGTGAGGTCAGGGACACGCCCTAAACCTGAACCAAACCCCAAATCTCTGCCTTGTTCAGGTAAAGCACGACATGGTGGACACCCACCTGGGCAGGTGAGACAGGTGAGACAGGTGAGACACACAGGTGGGGTCAGGGACACGCCCCAAACCTGAACCACACCCCAAATCTTTGCTTTGTTCAGGTAAACCACGACATGGCGGACGCCCACCTGGGCAGGTGAGATGGACAGGTGAGACAGGTGAGGTCAGGGACACGCCCCAAACCTGAACCTGAACCTGAACCAAACCCCAATCCCTGCCTTGTTCAGGTAAACCACGACATGGCGGACGCCCACCTGGGCAGGTGAGACAGGTGAGATCGACAGGTGAGATGGACAGGTGAGATGGACAGGTGAGATGGACAGGTGAGGTCAGGGACACGCCCCACACCTGAACCTGAACCTGAACCCAACCCCCACCTTGTTCAGGTAAACTACGACATGGCGGACGCTCACCTGGGCAGGTGAGACACACAGGTGAGATGGACAGGTGAGACAGGTGAGATGGACAGGTGAGATGGACAGGTGAGACAGGTGAGGTCAGGGACACGCCCCAAACCTGAACCTGAACCTGAACCAAACCCCCGCCTTGTTCAGGTAAACAACGATGTGCTGGACCCCCACCTGGGCAGGTGAGACCGACAGGTAAGACAAAACAAGGACACGCCCCACACCTGAACCTGAACCTGAACCCAACCCCAAATCCCTGCCTTGTTCAGGTAAACCACGACATGGCGGACGCCCACCTGGGCAGGTGAGATGGACAGGTGAGACACACAGGTGAGGTCAGGGACACGCCCCACACCTGAACCTGAACCTGAACCTGAACCAAACCCCAAATTTCTGCTTTGTTCAGGTAAAGCACAACGTGCTGGACGCCCACCTGGGCAGGTGAGACAGGTGAGATGGGCAGGTGGGGTCAGGGACACGCCCCAAACCTGAACCTGAACCCCAAACCCCAAACCCTGCTTTGTTCAGGTAAACCACGACATGGCAGACGCCCACCTGGGCAGGTGAGACCAACAGGTGAGATGGGCAGGTGAGATGGACAGGTGAGGTCAGGGACACGCCCCAAACCTGAACCTGAACCAAACCCCAAATTTCTGCTTTGTTCAGGTAAACCACCACGTGCTGGACGCCCACCTGGGCAGGTGAGATGTACAGGTGAGACAGGTGAGACAAACAGGTGAGGTTAGGGACACGCCCCACACCTGAACCTGAACCTGAACCCAACCCCCACCTTGTTCAGGTAAACTACGACATGGCGGACGCTCACCTGGGCAGGTGAGACACACAGGTGAGATGGACAGGTGAGACACACAGGTGAGGTCAGGGACACGCCCCAAACCTGAACCTGAACCCAATCCCTGCCTTGTTCAGGTAAACCACGACGTACTGGACACCCACCTGGGCAGGTGAGACAGATGAGATGGGCAGGTGAGGTCAGGGACAGACCCCACACCTGAACCTGAACCTGAACCTGAGCCCAACCCCCGCCTTGTTCAGGTAAACCACGACATGGCGGACGCCCACCTGGGCAGGTGAGATGGACAGGTGAGGTCAGGGACACGCCCCACACCTGAACCTGAACCTGAACCAAACCCCAAATCTCTGCCTTGTTCAGGTAAAGCACGACGTGCTGGACGCCCACCTGGGCAGGTGAGATCGACAGGTGAGGTCAGGGACACACCCCACACCTGAACCAAACCACAAACCTCTCCCTTGTTCAGGTAAACCAAGACATGGCGGACGCCCACCTGGGCAGGTGAGACCGACAGGTGAGACAGGTGAGATGGACAGGTGAGGTCAGGGACACGCCCTAAACCTGAACCAAACCCCAAATCTCTGCCTTGTTCAGGTAAAGCACGACATGGTGGACACCCACCTGGGCAGGTGAGACAGGTGAGACAGGTGAGACACACAGGTGGGGTCAGGGACACGCCCCAAACCTGAACCACACCCCAAATCTTTGCTTTGTTCAGGTAAACCACGACATGGCGGACGCCCACCTGGGCAGGTGAGATGGACAGGTGAGATGAGCAGGTGAGGTCAGGGACACGCCCCAAACCTGAACCTGAACCTGAACCAAACCCCAATCCCTGCCTTGTTCAGGTAAACCACGACATGGCGGACGCCCACCTGGGCAGGTGAGACAGGTGAGACAGGTGAGATGGGCAGGTGAGATGAACAGGTGAGGTCAGGGACACGCCCCACACCTGAACCTGAACCAAACCCCAACCCCTGCTTTGTTCAGGTAAACCACGACATGGCGGACGCCCACCTGGGCAGGTGAGACAGGCGAGATGGGCAGGTGAGGTCAGGGACACGCCCCAAACCTGAACCTGAACCTGAACCCACTCACCTGGACAGGTGAGACAGGGACACGCCCCAAACCTGAATCCACCCACCTGGGCAGGTGAGACAGGTGCTTTGTGTTACCTGGCCATGCCCGTCCTCACCTGGCCACACCCCCAGGCTCACCTGGCCACGCCTCCAGACTCCCCTGGCCACGCCTCCAGCTCACCTGGCCACGCCCCTCACCTGGCCACGCCCCTCACCTGGCCACACTGCCCGCTCACCTGGTCATGCCTGTCCTCACCTGGCCACGCCCCCTCTTACCTGGCCACGCCCATTTTGAGCTGGCCATGCCCCTCCTCACCTGGCCACGCCCCCAGGCTCACCTGGCCACACCTCCAGCTCACCTGGTCATGCTCGTCCTCACCTGGCCACACTCCTGACCTGGCCACGCCTCCAGGCTCACCTGGCCCTGCCCCTCACCTGGCCACACCCCCAGACTCACCTGGCCACGCCCCTGGCTCACCTGGCCTTGCCCCTCACCTGGCCACACCCCCAGACTCACCTGGCCACGCCCCTGGCTCACCTGGCCACACCTCCAGACTCACCTGGCCATGCCCCCAGGCTCACCTGGCCACACCTCCAGACTCACCTGGCCACGCCCCCAGGCTCACCTGTCCTCGCCGCCAGACTCACCTGGCCACGCCCCTGGCTCACCTGGCCACGCCCCCAGCTCACCTGGCCACGCCCCTGGCTCACCTGGCCACGCCCCCAGGCTCACCTGTCCCTGCCCCGGCTCACCTGGCCACGCCCCCGGCTCACCTGGCCACGCCTCCAGGCTCACCTGGCCACGCCCCTCACCTGTCCACACCCCCGGCTCACCTGGCCACGCCCCTCACCTGTCCACACCCCCGGCTCACCTGGTCTCGCTGCCAGACTCACCTGGCCACGCCCCCAGACTCACCTGGCCACGCCCCCAGTCTCACCTGTCCCTGCCCCCGGCTCCCCTGTCCCTGCCCCGGCTCACCTGGCGGGCCAGCAGCAGGTGCTCCCGGGTCTGCGGCATTTGCCCGTCGGTGGCGGCCACAACCAGGATGACGCCGTCCAGGGGGGCGGTGCCGGTGATCATGTTCTGCACAGGTGAGACCGACAGGTGAGAGACAGGTGTGAGACAGGTGAGACAGACAGGTGTGAGACAGGTGAGAGAGACAGGTGTGAGAGACAGGTGTGAGACAGGTGTGAGACAGGTGTGAGGTGTGACACAGGTGTGAGACAGGTGTGAGACAGGTGTGAGAGACAGGTGTGAGAGACAGGTGTGAGACAGGTGAGAGACAGGTGTGAGACAGGTGTGAGAGACAGGTGTGAGACAGGTGTGAGACAGGTGTGAGACAGGTGTGAGACAGGTGAGAGACAGGTGTGAGGTGTGAGACAGGTGTGAGAGACAGGTGTGAGAAGGACAGGTGAGACAGGTGTGAGAGACAGGTGAGAGAGACAGGTGTGAGAGGGACAGGTGAGACAGGTGTGAGACAGGTGTGAGAAACAGGTGAGACATGTGTGTGACGTGTCAGGTGTGAGACAGGTGTGAGGTGTGAGACAGGTGTGTGACAGGTGTGTGACAGGTGTGTGGGACTGGTGTGGCACAGGTGAGAGAGACAGGTGTGAGACAGGTGTGAGGTGTGTGATAGATGTAGAACAGGTGTGAGACAGATGTGAGAGACAGGTGTGACAAGTGTGAGATAGCTGTGACAAACAGGTGTGACAGGTGTGAGGCAGGTGTGAGACAGGTGTGAGAGACAGGTGTGAGACAGGTGTGAGACAGGTGTGAGACAGGTGTGAGACAGGTGTGAGAGACAGGTGTGAGACAGGTGTGAGACAGGTGTGAGACAGGTGAGAGACAGGTGAGAGAGACAGGTGTGAGACAGGTGCGAGACAGGTGCGAGACAGGTGTGAGACAGGTGTGAGACAGGTGTGAGACAGGTGTGAGACAGGTGTGAGACAGGTGTGAGAGACAGGTGTGAGACAGGTGTGAGACAGGTGTGAGACAGGTGTGAGAGGGACAGGTGTGAGACAGGTGTGAGACAGGTGTGAGACAGGTGTGAGACAGGTGTGAGAGACAGGTGTGAGAGACAGGTGTGTGAGACAGGTGTGTGAGACAGGTGTGTGAGACAGGTGTGAGACAGGTGTGGTAAACAGGCGTGAGGTGTGAGACAAGTGTGACAGGTGTGAGACAGGTGTGAGACAGGTGTGAGTAACAGGTGTGGAACAGGTGTGAGGTGTGAGACAGGTGTGGGACAGGTGTGAGAGACAGGTGTGAGTAACAGGTGTGACACAAGTGTGTGACAGGTGTGAGACAGGTGTGTGTGACAAGTATGTGAGACAGGTGTGACACGTGAGAAACAGGCGTGAGGTGTGAGAGACAGGTGTGAGGTGTGACACAGGTGTGAGATAGCTGTGACAAACAGGTGTGACAGGTGTGAGACAGGTGTGAGGCAGGTGTGACAGATGTGTGACAGGTATGTGAGTCAGGTCTGTGACAGGCGTGACAGGTGTGGGACAGGTGTGAAAAAATTTTAGGGGTTTTTTTTTGGGGGGTTTTTGGGGGCTTTTTTTGGGTTTTTTTTTCTGTTTTTTGGGGGGTTTTTGGGGTTTTTTTGGGGGTTTTTTTGGGGGGCTTTTTTTGAGCTTTTTTTGGGGCTTTTCTGAGGATTTTTTGGGGTTTTTTTGGAGGCTTTTTGAGGGGTTTTTTGGGGGGATTTTTTAGGGGTTTGTTTTGGTATTTTTGGGGTTTTTTGGAGGGTTTTTTGGGGGGTTTTTCTGAGGATTTTTTGGGGTTTTTTTGGACGCTTTCTTCAGGGTTTTTTTGGGGGGTTTTTGGGGGATTTTTTGGGTTTTTTTTTGTTTTTTGGGGGGCGTTTGGAGAGGTTTTTGGGGGATTTTTGGCGTCTCCAGGTGCGAATTCCCAGCTGCGCTCCCCCTGCAGTTCCCGCAGCCGCCACCAGGCGGCGCCACATCCAAAACCGAATTTCCCGCGGATTTTTGGGGCGGATTTTGGGGTTTTTTTGGGGCGGATTTTGGGGTTTTTTTGGGATTTTTTGGAGGAGGTTTGGAGAAGTCTTTGAGGGCTCCGGGAGGGATTTTTGGGGAGGATTTTTGGGGTCTCCAGGGGCGAATTTTGGCTGCCAACCCCAGCGCTCCCCCTGCAGTTCCGGCAGCCGCCACCGGGTGGCGCCACCACCGATCCCATTTTCCCGGGGATTTTTGGGGTTTTTTTGGGAGTTTTTTTTTGGGGATTTTTTTGGGGTTCCCCAGGACTTTTTGGGCTCTCACCTTGACGCAGTCGGCGTGCCCGGGGCAGTCGGTGTGTGCGTAGTGCCTGCTGGCCCTGCTGCTGTTTTTTTGGGGTTTTTTGGGGTGTTTTGGGGTTTTTTGGAGGCTTTTTTGGGGGTTTTTTTGGGGGTTTTCTGACGATTTTTTGGGGTTTTTTTGGAGGATTTTTGGGGTGTTTTTTTTGGGGTTTTTCTGAGGATTTTTTGGGGTTTTTTTGGAGACTTTTTTGGAGGGTTTTTTGGGGGTTTTTCTGAGGATTTTCTGGGGTTTTTTTGGAGGCTTTTTTGGGGGGTTTTTTTTGGGGGTTTTTTTGGGGTTTTTTGGTGGCTTTTTTTGGGTTTTTTGGGGGTTTTTTTGGGGGTTTTTTGGGGGGGTTTTTTGGGGGTTTCTGGGGTGTTTTTTGGAAGGGATTTTTGGGGTTTTTTTTGGGGGTTTTTTTGGGTTTTTTCCAAGGATTTTTTGGGTTTTTTTGGAGGCTTTTTTGGGGTTTTTTGGGGGGCTTTTTTGGGGCCTTTTTGGGGTTTTTCTGGGGCTTTTTTGGGGGTTTTTTTTGTGGGTTTTTCGGGGGGTTTTTTTGGGTTTTTTTTTTGGTATTTTTTTGGCTTTTTTGGGGTTTTTTTGGAAAGGATTTTTGGGATTTTTTTGGGAAGGATTTTTGGGGTTTTTCGGGGGTTTTTTTGCGCTTTTTTTCTGAGAATTTTTTTTTTTTTGGGTGGTTTTTTTTGGCTTTTTTTTTCCATTTTTTTGGGGATTTTTTTGGGATTCCCCAGGACTTTTTGGGGTCCCCACCTTGACGTAGTCGGCGTGCCCGGGGCAGTCGGTGTGCGCGTAGTGCCGCTGGGCCCTGCTGGTTTTTTTGGGTGTTTTTCTGAGGATTTTTTTGGTTTTTTTGGAGGCTTTTTTGGGGTTTTTTTGGAGGATTTTTGGGGTGTTTTTTTGGGGTTTTTTTGGGGATTTTTTGGGGTTTTTTTGGAGGTTTTTTGGGGGGTTTTCTGAGGATGTTTTGGGGTTTTTTTGGAGGCTTTTTTGGGAGCTTTTTTGGGGTTTTTTGGGGTTTTTCTGGGGCTTTTTTGGGGGTTTTTTTTGTGGGTTTTTCGGGGGGTTTTTTTGGGGTTTTTTTTTTGGTATTTTTTTGGCTTTTTTGGGGTTTTTTTGGAAAGGATTTTTGGGATTTTTTTGGGAAGGATTTTTGGGGTTTTTCGGGGGTTTTTTTGCGCTTTTTTTTCTGAGAATTTTTTTTTTTTTGGGTGGTTTTTTTGGCTTTTTTTTTCCATTTTTTTGGGGATTTTTTTGGGGTGTTTTTGGGGTGTTTTTGGGGCTCCAGGGTCTCTCACCTTGACGTAGTCGGCGTGGCCGGGGCAGTCGGTGTGTGCGTAGTGCCTGCTGGCCGTGCTGTACTCCACGTGCGCGGCGTTGATGGTGATGCCGCGCGCCTTCTCCTCGGGGGCGCTGTCGATCTCCTCGTAGGGCCGGAACCGCGCCCCGCCCCCCGCTGACAGCACTGACACCCAAAAAACGGGGTCAGGGATCCCCAAAAACCCCAAATTCACCCCAAAAACCTCAAAATTCACCCGGAACCGCGCCCCGCCCCCCGCTGACAGCACTGACACCCAAAAAAACGGGGTCAGGGACCCCCAAAAACCCCAAAATTCACCCCGAACCGCGCCCCGCCCCCCGCTGACAGCACTGACACCCAAAAAAAAACGGTCAGGGACCCCCAAAAACCCCCAAATTCACCCCAAAAAACCTCTAATTCACCCCAAAAACCCCAAAATTCACCTCAAAATTCACCCCCAAAACCTCGAAATTCACCCCGAAATTCACCCAAAAAACCCCAAAATTCACCCCGAGAACCCCAAAAACCCCGAAATTCACCCCAAAATTCACCAAGAACCCCAAAATTCATCCCCAAAAACCCCAAAATTCACCGCAAAATTCACCCGAGAACCCCGAAATTCACCCCAAAAACTCCCAAATTCACCCCAAAATTCACCCCCAAAAACCCCAAAATTCACCCCAAAAACCCCGCAATTCAGCCCAAAATTCACCCCAAAAACCTCGAAATTCACTCCAAAATTCACCATGAGAACCCCAAAAATTCACCCCAAGATTCACCCTAAGAACTCTGAAATTCACCCCAAAAATCCTGAAATTCACCCCAAAATTCACCCCCAAAAACCCCAAAATTCACCCCAAAAAACCTCTAATTCAGCCCAAAATTCACCCCCAAAACCTCGAAATTCACCCCAAAATTCATCCCAAAAACCCCAAAATTTACCCCAAAAACCCCCAAATTCACCCCAAAATTCACCCCAAAAACCCCAAAATTCACCCCAAAATTCACCCCAAAATTCACTGAGAACCCCAAAATTCACCCCAAAACTCCCAAAATCACCCCAAAAATTCTCTAATTCACCCCAAAATTCACCCCAAAAACCCCAAAATTCACCCCAAAATTCACCCCAAAAATGCCAAAATTCCCCGCAAAATTCACCCCCCAAAACCCCAAAATTCACCCCAAAATTCACGCCGAGAACCCCAAAATTCACCCCGAAAACCCCAAAATTTACCCCCAAAAACCCCTGAATTTACCCCAAAAATCCTGAAATTCACCCCAAAATTCACCCCAAAAAACCCCGAAATTCACCCGGAACCGCGCCCCGCCCCCCGCCGACAGCACTGACACCCAAAAAACGGGGTCAGGGACCCCCAAAAACCCCAAATTCACCCCAAAAACCTCAAAATTCGCCCCCAAAACCCCCAAATTCACCCAGAACTGCGCCCCGCACCCCGCTGACAGAACTGACACCCAAAAAATGGGGTCAGGGACCCCCAAAAACCCCAAAATTCACCCCAAAATTCACCCTCAGAACTCTGAAATTCACCCGGAACCGCGCCC
The DNA here is from genome assembly GCA_016584745.2 of Phylloscopus trochilus trochilus. NCBI lineage: Eukaryota > Metazoa > Chordata > Aves > Passeriformes > Phylloscopidae > Phylloscopus > Phylloscopus trochilus. The sequence continues at coordinate 5,675 of WQNJ02000338.1, read as the reverse complement.
CGCCCCCCGCTGACAGCACTGACACCCAAAAAATGGGGTCAGGGATCCCCAAAAACCCCCAAATTCACCCGGAACCGCGCCCCGCCCCCCGCTGACAGCACTGACACCCAAAAAAAAATAATAATGGGGTCAGGGACCCCCCAAAAAAATGGGGTCAGGGACCCCCAAAAATGGCACCCAGCCCCAAAAACGGCAGCGACCCCAAAAAGCCCCAAATTCACCCCAAAAACCCTGGGATTCACCCCCGAAAATGCCAAAATTTACCCCGGAAAACCCCAAATTCACCCCAAAATTCACCCCAAGATTCACCCTGAGAACGCCAGAACTCACCCCAAAAACCCCACAATTCAGCCCAAAATTCACACCAAAAATCCCCGAAATTCACCCCAAAAACCCCAAAATTCACCCCGAGAACCTTAAAATTCACCCAAAAATTCACCCCAAAAAACCCCGAAATTCACCCGGAACCGCGCCCCGCCCCCCGCCGACAGCACTGACCCTCCCCAAAAAATGGGGTCAGGGATCCCCAAAAACCCCAAATTCACCCCAAAAACCTCAAAATTCGCCCTCAAAAACCCCAAAATTCACCTCAAAATTCACCCCCAAAACCTCGAAATTCACCCAAAAAACCCCACAATTCAGCCCAAAATTCACCCGAGAACCTCAAAATTCACCCCAAAAAACCCAAAATTCACCCCCAAAATTCACCCCCAAAACCCCGAAATTCACCCCGAAACCCCCCAAAATTTACCCCCAAAAACCCCTGAATTTACCCCAAAAATCCTGAAATTTGCCCCAAAATTCACCCCCAAAACCTCAAAATTCACCCCGAAATTCACCCCAAAATTCATCTCAAAATTCACTCTGAGAACCCCCAAAATTCACGCCCGAAAACCCCAAAATTCACCCCAAAAAACCTCTAATTCACCCCAAAATTTACCCCAAAAACCCCAAAATTCACCCCAAAAAACCTCTAATTCACCCCCAAAATTTACCCCAAAAACCCCAAAATTCACCCCCAAACCCCAAAAATTCACCCCAAAATTCACCCCGAGAACCCTGAAATTCACCCCAAAAATCACCCCCAAAAAACCCCAAATTCACCCAAAAACTTCACCCAAGAAACCCAAAATTCACCCCCAAAACCCCCGAAATTCACCCCCAAAAAACCTCTAATTCACCCCAAAATTCACCCCCAAAACCCCAAAATTCACCACACAAAAATTCAGTCTGAGAACCCCCAAAATTCACCCAAAAAATTCACCCCAAGAAACCCAAAATTCACCCCCAAAACCTCGAAATTCACCCCCAAAACTCACCATGAGAACCCCAAAAATTCACCCCAAAATTCACCAAGAACTTCAAAATTCACCCCCAAAAACCCCGAAATTCACCCCAAAATTCACCCCAAAACCCCCAAATTCAGCCCAAGATTCACCCCCAAAAATGCCAAAATTCACCCCCAAAATTCACCCCCAAAAACCCCAAATTCACCCCCAAAAAACCTCTAATTCACCCGCAAAATTCACCCCCAAAACCCCAAAATTCACCCCAAAAACCCCGCAATTCAGCCCCAAAATTCACCCCAAAACCCCGCAATTCAGCCCAAAATTCACCCCAAAAACCTCGAAATTCACTCCAAAATTCACCCCGAGAACCCCCAACAATTCACCCCAAGATTCACCCTAAGAACTCTGAAATTCACCCCAAAAACTCCCAAATTCACCCCAAAATTCACCCCCAAAACCCCAAAATTCACACCAAAAATTCACCCCAAAACCCCCAAAATTCAGCCCAAAATTCACCCCCAGAACCCTGAAATTCACCCCAAAAAACTTCTAATTCACCCCAAAATTCACCCAAAAAACCCCAAAATTCACCCCAAAATTCACCCTGAGAACCCCAAAGTTCACCCAAAAAATTCACCCCAAGAAACCCCAAATTCACCCCAAAATCACCCTGAGAACCCCAAAGTTCACCCCCAAACCCCAGGGATTTATTCCCATTTTCCCCCATTTTTTCCCCGTTTTTTCCCCATTTATTCCATTTTTCCCCATTTTCCCCCATTTTTCCCCATTTTCACCCCATTTCTTCCCATTTATTCCCATTTAACCAATTTTTTCCCATTTTCACCACATTCTCACCTCATTTATTCCCATTTTTCCCCATTTACACCCCATTAATTCCCATTTCACCCCATTTTTCCCCCATTTATTCCCATTTTCACCCCATTTATTCCCATTTCAGCCCCCATTTTTAACCCATTTTTTCCCTGTTTTTTTCCCATTTTTACCCCATTTAACCCCCATTTTCTTCCCATTTTCGCCCCATTTTCCCCCATTTTTCCCCACTTTCACCCCATTTATTCCCATTTTAACCCCATTTTAACCCATTTTTCCCTGTTCTTTCCATTTTTTCCCCATTTTCCCCCATTTCCACCCCATTTATTCCCATTTCAGCCCCATTTTAACCCATTTTTCCCTGTTTTTTCCCATTTTTCCCCATTTAACCCCATTTATTCCCATTTTAGCCCCATTTTAACCCATTTTTTTCCCCATTTCCCCCCATTTATTCCCATTTAACCCCATTTTAACCCATTTTTTCCCTGTTTTTTCCCATTTTTTCCCCATTTAACCTCATTTTTTCCCCATTTTTCCCCCATTCCCCCCCGTTTTTTTCCCATTTCTGTCTCTTTTTCCCCCATTTTTGGCTCCACCCTTGGTGATGGCGCGGTCAGGGTGCTCTCGCTGCCATTTAACCCCATTTACTCCCATTTTAAAACTCATTTTTTCCCCATTTTCCCCCATTTTCACCCCATTTATTCCCATTTTCACCCCAATTTAACCCATTTTTCCCCATTTTTTCCCCATTTTGCCCATTTTACCCCATTTTTTCCCCATTTATTCCCATTTTTTCCCCATTTTTGCCCATTTTCCCCCCATTTTTGGCTCACCCTTGGTGATAGCAGCAGTCAGGGTGGTCCTCGCTGCCATTTCCACCCCATTTATTCCCATTTTAACCCCCATTTTTTCCCCTTTTTAATCCATTTTTCCCCATTTTCCTCCCCATTAATTCCCATTTAACCCATTTTAACCCCATTAATTCCCATTTTAACCCAAATTTGACCCATTCATTCCGATTTTAATGCTGTTTTTTCCTATTTTTTCCCCATTTTTCCCCATTTCACCCCATTTTTCCCCATTTTTTCCCATTTTCACTCAGTTTTTTCCCATTTCTCTCTCTTTTTTCCCCATTTTTGGCTCACCCTTGGTGATAGCAGCAGTCAGGGTGCTCTCGCTGCCATTTAACCCCCATTTATTCCCATTTTCAACCCATTTTTCCCCCATTTTTCCCCATTTTAATCCCATTTTCCCCATTTAACCCCATTTATTTCCATTTAACCCCATTTAACCCCAATTTAACCCATTTATTCCCATTTTAACCCCACTTATTCTTACTTAACCCCCATTTTTTCCCCATTTTCACCCCATTTATTCCCATTTTAGCCCCATCTTCCCCCATTTTCACTTCATTTATTCCCACTTTTTCCCCATTTAAACCCCATTTTTTCCCATTTTTCCCCCATTTCCCCCCCGTTTTTTCCCCATTTATTCCCATTTTTCCCCATTTTCACCCCATTTCTTCCCATTTTCACCCCATTTAACCCCATTTATTCACATTTAAACCCCATTTTTCCCCTTTTTCCCCATTTTTTTCCCCATTTTAACCCCACTTATTCCCCATTTATTCCCATTTTAGCCCCATTTAACCTCATTTTTTCTCCATTTATTCCCATTTTCCCCCATTTTTTCCCCATTTCTCACCCTTGGTGATAGCAGCAGTCAGGGTGCTCTCACCTGCCATTTTTCCCCATTTTTCCCCATTTTTCCCCATTTATTCCCATTTTCACCCCATTTTCACCCCATTTATTCCCATTTTAACCCATTTATTCCCATTTTAACCCCATTTAACCCCCTTTTAACCCATTTTTCCCCATTTTAACCCTGTTTATTCCCATTTTCACCCCATTTCCCCCCATTTTTCCCCCATTTTCACCCCATTTCTTCTCATTTTTCCCCATTTTAATCCCATTTTTCCCCATTTTTTCCCCACTTTCACCCCATTTATTCCCATTTTAACCTCACTTATTCTCATTTAACCCCATTTTTTCCCCATTTAATCCCATTTTCACCCCATTTATTCCATTTCAGCCCCATTTTTTCCCTGTTTTTTCCCATTTAACCCCATTTTAACCCCATTTATTCCCTGTTTTTTTCCCATTTAACCCCATTTTAACCCATTTTCACCTCATTTATTCCCATTTTCCCAATTTTAACCCCATTTTCTCCCATTTTCACCCCATTATTTTCCATTTTTAACCCCATTTTTCCCCATTTATTCCATTTTTTCCCCCGTTTTCCCCATTTCATCCCATTTATTCTCATTTTCCCCCATTTTTCCCCATTTTCACCCCATTTTTTCCCATTTTCACCCCATTTATTCCCATTTAACCCCACTTATTCCCCATTTATTCCCATTTTAGCCCCATTTAACCTCATTTTTTCTCCATTTATTCCCATTATTTTCCATTTTTTCCCCGTTTTTCCCCATTTTTCCCCATTTTCGGTGTCTCACCCTTGGTGATGGCCGCAGTCAGGGTGGTCTCGCTGCATTTTCCACCCCATTTATTCCCATTTAACCCCATTTTTGCTCATTTTTCCCCATTTTTGGCTCACCCTTGGTGATGGCCGCGGTCAGGGTGCTCTCACTGCCATTTTTTCCCATTTTTCCCCATTTTTTCCCCATTTTCGGTGTCTCACCCTTGGTGATGGCCGCAGTCAGGGTGCTCTCACTGCCATTTTTCCCCATTTTTGCCCATTTTCCCCCATTTTTTCCCATTTTTGGCTCACCCTTGGTGATGGCCGCAGTCAGGGTGCTCTCGCTGCCATTTTAACCCATTTTCACCCCATTTATTCCCATTTTAACCCATTTTTTCCCTGTTTTTTCCCATTTTTTCCCCATTTAACCCCATTTTCACCCCATTTATTCCCATTATTTCCCATTTTCTCCCCATTTTCCCCCATTTTCACTCAGTTTTTTCCCATTTCTGTCTCTTTTTCCCCCATTTTTGGCTCACCCTTGGTGATAGCAGCAGTCAGGGTGCTCTCGCTGCCATTTTCACCCCATTTTTCCCCATTTTTCCCCATTTTTGCCCATTTTCAGTGTCTCACCCTTGGTAATAGCCGCGGTCAGGGTGCTCTCACTGCCATTTTTGCCCATTTTTCCCCATTTATTCCCATTTTCCCCCATTTTTCCCCATTTAATCCCATTAATTCTCATTTTAACCCCATTTATTCCCATTTTTCCCCATTTATTCCCCATTTTAGCCCCACTTACTCTCATTAAACCCCATTTTTTTCCCATTTCCCCCCATTTTTACCCCATTTAACCCCATTTCCACCCCATTTTAGTCCCATTTAACCCCGTTTTTCCCCATTTATTCCCATTATTTCCCCATTTATTCCCATTTCTCCCCATTTTAACCTCATTTTTCCCCATTTTTTCCCCATTTTCACCCCATTTATTCCCATTTTAGCCCCATTTTCCCCCATTTTTACTTCATTTATTCCCACTTTTTCCCCATTTAACCCCATTTTTTCCCACTTTTCCCCATT
>WQNJ02000337.1:0-59984 GCA_016584745.2 Phylloscopus trochilus trochilus | reverse complement strand
CAGTGTCACTCTAAGGGGTCAGTGTCACCCCCCTGGCCAGGCAAAGAGTGACCACAGGGAGCTCAGCTGGGACAGACAGACGGACAGACAGATGGACAGGGGTCACCTGAGGGTCACCTGGGGGTCACCTGGGGGTCAGTGTCACCCTAAGGGGTCACTCTAAGGGGTCATTGTCACCCTATGGGTCAGTGTCACCCTATGGGTCAGTGTCACCCCCCGGCCTGGGCAAAGAGCGAGCGCAGCGCCGGGTCCAGGGAGGCCAGCTGGGGATGGACAGACGGACAGATGGACAGGGGTCACCTGGGGGTCACCTGGGGGTCACCTGGGGGTCAGTGTCACCCTAAGGGGTCACCTGGGGGTCAATGTCACCCTATGGGTCAGTGTCACCCCCTGGCCTGGGCAAAGAGTGACCACAGGGTGGGTTCCAGGGAGGCCAGCTGGGGACGGACAGACGGACAGGGGTCACCTGGGGGTCACTGTCACCCTAAGGGGTCACCTGAAGGGTCAGTGTCACCCTATGGGGTCACCTGGGGGTCACCTGGGGGTCACCTGGGGGTCAGTGTCACTCTAAGGGGTCAGTGTCACCCCCTGGCCTGGGCAAAGAGTGACTGCAGGGAGCCCAGCTGGGACAGACAGATGGACAGATGGACAGGGGTCACCTGGGGGTCACCTGGAGGTCACCTGGGGGTCACTGTCACTCTAAGGGGTCAGTGTCACCCTATGGGGTCACCTGAAGGGGTCAGTGTCACCCCCTGGCCTGGGTAAAGAGTGACCGCAGGGTGGGGTCCAGGGAGCCCAGCTGGGACAGACAGACGGACAGGGGTCACCTGGGGGTCACCTGAAGGGTCAGTGTCACTCTAAGGGGTCATTGTCACCCCCCGGCCTGGGTAAAGAGTGACCGCAGGGAGGCCAGCTGGGGACAGACAGATGGACAGACAGATGGACAGGGGTCACCTGAGGGTCACCTGGGGGTCACCTGGGGGTCACTGTCACCCTAAGGGGTCACTCTAAGGGGTCATTGTCACCCTAGGGGTCAGTGTCACCCCCCGGCCTGGGCAAAGAGTGACCACAGCGCCGGGTCCAGGGAGGCCAGCTGGGGATGGACAGACAGATGGACAGGGGTCACCTGGGGGTCACCTGGGGGTCACCTGGGGGGTCACCTGGGGGTCACCAGGGGGTCAGTGTCACCCTATGGGGTCAGTGTCACCCTATAGCCTGGGTGAAGAGTGACCGCAGGGAGCCCAGCTGGGGACAGACAGACGGACAGGGGTCACCTGGGGGTCACCTGGAGGTCACCTGGGGGTCACCTGGGGGTCACCTGGGGGTCAGTGTCACTCTAAGGGGTCACCTGGGGGTCAGTGCCACCCTATGGGTCAGTGTCACCACTGCAGGGAGCCCAGCTGGGACAGACAGACGGACAGGGGTCACCTGGGGGTCAATGTCACTCTATGGGGTCACCTGGGGGTCACCTGGGGGTCACCTGGGGGTCAGTGTCACTCTAAGGGGTCACCCTGTGGGGTCAGGGCAAAGAGTGACCGCAGGGAGCCCAGCTGGGGACAGACGGACAGACAGGGGTCACCTGGGGGTCACTGCCACCCTATGGGGTCACCTGTGGGGTCACCTGGGGGTCACCTGGCAGTCACTGCCACCCTATGGGGTCACCTGGGGGGTCACCTGGGGGTCACCGCCACCCTGGGGGGTCAGTGTCACCCTGTGGTGTCACCCTGGGGGGTCCCCTTCCCGCCCCCCCGGGGGTCACACAGGGTGGGGGAGGGGTCACTCACATCGAAGCCGCCCTCGGGGTCCCACCCGATGTGACCGACGTGCCTGGGGGGGAGGGGAGGGAGAGGTCAGACCCCTCCCCCTGTGACCCCCCCGGGACCCCAAATCCCCCCCAAGACCCCTCCAGACCCCAAATCCCCCCACAGGACCCCTCCCCTTGACCCCCCCAGACACCCCCTAGACACCCCCAGACCCCAAATCTCCCCCCACCCCCCCTCCAGACCCCAAATCCTCCTCCCAGGACCCCAAATACCCCCCCAAAGCCCCCCTTTGACCCCCCCCAACACCCCAAATCCCCCCCAAAAATGCCCCAACACCCCCCCAGGACCCCAAATTCCCACCCCCAAACCCCAAATCCCCCCAAAAATGCCCCAACCCCCACCCAGACCCCCCAAATCCCTCCCTCAAACCCCTCCCAGACCCCACCCCAGGACCCCAAATCCCCCCAAAAAAATGCCACAAATTCCCCCCAGACCCCCCCGACCCCCTCAAATGCCCCCCAGACCCCCCAAATCCCCCCCCAGGACCCCAAACCCCCCCCTTTGAGCCCCCCCAGGCTCCCCAAATCCCCTCAAAAATTCCCAACCCCCCCCACAGGACCCCAAATTCCCACCCCTAGACCCCAAATACCCCCCCAGACCCCAAATCCCCTCCCAACCCCCCCCCAGACCCCCCAAATCCTCCTCCCAGGACCCCAAATCCCCCCCCAAAGCCCCCCTTTGATCCCCCCAGACCCCAAATCCCCCCAAAAAATGCCCCAAATCCCCCCCCCAGGACTCCAAATCCCCCCCCCAAAATGCCCCAAATCCCCCCCAGGACACCCCAAATCCCCCCCAGACCCCCCCAAATCCCCCCAAAAATGCCCCAACCCCCCACCCAGGACCCCAAATCCCCCCCAGACCCCCCAAAAAATGCCCCAACCCCCTCCCCCAGACTCCAAATTCCCTCCCAGACCCCCCCAGACCCCCCAAATCCCCCCCCCAGGACCCCAAATTCCCACCCCCAAACCCCAAACCCCCCCCAAAATGCCCCAACCCCTCCCCCCAGACCCCCCCAGACACCAAATCCCCCCCAAACCCCCCAAATCCCCCCAAAAAATGCCCCAACCCCCTCCCCCGGACCCCAAATCCCCCCCCAAAGCCCCCCTTTGACCCCCCCCAACATCCCAAATCCCTCCCAGACCCCAACCCCCCCCCCCCAAACCCCTCCCAGGACCCCAAATCCCCCCCCAGACCCCCCAAATCACCCCAAAAAATGCTCCAACCCCCCCCCAGGACCCCAAATTCCCAACCCCAAATCCCCCCCCAGACCCCCCAAAAAATGCCCCAACCCCCTCCCCCCAGACTCCAAATTCCCTCCCAGACCCCCCCCAGACCCCCGAAATCCCCCCCAGGACCCCAAATTCCCACCCCCAAACCCCAAACCCCCCCCAAAAATGCCCCAAATCCTCCCCCAGACCCCTCCCAACCCCCCCACAAAACCCCAAATCCCCCCCCCCCCAAATCCTCCCCCAGACTCCAAATTCCCCCCCAGACCCCAAATCTCCCCCCCCAAACTCCTCCCAGACCCCCCCCCAGGACCCCAAATCCCCCCAAAAAATGCCCCAACCCCTCCCCCCAGACCCCAAACCCCTCCCCCCAGACCCCAAATTCCCACCCCAGACCCCAAAACCCCCCGAAAAATGCCCCAGACCCCCCCAAATCCCCCCCAGCCCCACCTGAAGGCCGAGGGGGCTCCGATCTCGGCCTTGGAGATTTTCTTGCGCCCCCCCCCCTTTTTGGGGGGTGGTCCCGGGGTGGGGGAGGGGCCCGAGGGGGGGCTGGGCAGCCCCCGGTAGCGGCTGGGGGTGATGTCGGGGTGGGGGATGGGCACGGTGGGCACGGGGGGGGCTGGGGGGGAGGGGGAGATAAGGAACGGTTATGGGACCCCCACCCCAAAAATGGGGGGGAGGGGGTTGGGATTCACAGAGAGAGAAAAAATTCACCCCAGAGAGCCCAAAATTACCCTAAAAACCCAAAATTCAGCCCAAAATCAACCCCAGGGACCCCAGAATTACACCAAAGACCCCAAAATTACCCTAAAAACCCAAAATTCAGCCCAAAATCAACCCCAGACACCCCGAAATTACCCCAAAGACCCCAAAATTACCCCAAAAACCCCCAAATTCACCCCAAAATCCACCCCAGAGACCCCAAAATTACCCCAAAATCATCCCCAGAAAGCCCAAAATCCACCCCAAAATCAACCCAGAGAGCCCAAAATTACCCTAAAAACCCCAAAATCCACCCGAAACCCCAAATTTACCCCGAAGACCCCAAATTTCACCCCAAAATCAACCCCAGAGACCCAAAAATCCTCTCCAGAGACCCCAAAATTCCCCCAAAGACGTCAAAATCTCCCCCAGAGACACCAAAATTCATCCCAAAGACCCCAAAATTCACCCGAAATCCACTCCAGAGACTCCAAAATTCACCCCAAAATCAACCCCAGAGAGCCCAGAATCGGCCCCAGAGACCCCAAAATTAACCCAAAGACCCCAAAATTACCCCAAAAACCCCCAAATTCACCCCAAAATCCACCCTAGAGACCCCAAAATTCACTCAGAGATGCCAAAATTCACCCCAAAGACCTCAAAATTACCCCAAAAACCCCAAAATTCACCCAAAATCAACCCCGGAGACCCCAAAATTCACCCCAAAATCAACCCCAGAGACCCCAAAATTACCCAAAGATCCCAATTTCACCCCAGAGACCCCAAAATCAGCCCAGAAACCTCAAAATTACCCCCAAAACCCCAAAATTCACCCCAAAATCAACCCCAGAGACACAAAAATTCTGCCCAGAGACCCCAAAATTCACCCAAAGACACCAAAATTACCCCAGGGACGCCAAAATTCACCCAAAATCCACCCCAGAGACCTCAAAATTACCCTAAAAACCCCAAAAATTCAGCCCAAAACCACCCCAGAGACCTCAAAATTCACTCAGAGATGCCAAAATCCACCCCAGAGACCCCAAAATCAGCCCAGGGACCCCAAAATCAACTCTGAAGACCCCAAAATTCACCCCAAAGACCCCAAAATTCATCCCAAAATCAACCTCAGAGACCCCAAAATTACCCTAAAAACCCCAAAATCCACCCCAAAGACCCCAAAATTACTCTAAAAACCCCAAATTTCAGCCCAGAGACCCCAAAATTACCCCAAAAAACCCAAATTCAGCCCAAAATCAACCCCAGAGACCCCAAAATTCACTCAGAGATGCCAAAATTCACCCCAAAGACCCCAAAATTCATCCCAAAATCCACCCAGAGACACAAAAATTCAGGCCAGAGACCCCAAAAAGACCCCAAAACCATCCCCAGAAAGCCCAAAATTCATCCAGAGGCCCCAAAATTACTCCAAAACCCCAAAATTCATCCCAAGATCAACCCCAGAGACCCCAAAATTACCCTAAAAACCCCAAAATTCACCCCAAAACCACCCCAGAGAGCCCAAATTACCTAAAGACCCCAAATTTCACCCCAGAGACCCCAAAATCAACCCAGAGACCTCAAAATTACCCCAGAGACACAAAAATTACCCCAAAAAACCCCAAAATTACCTCAAAATGCATCCCCAGAGATCCCAAAATCAACCCCAGAGACCCCAAATCTGCTCCCCCCCCACCCCCCCCGCCCCCCACTCACCCTCAGGGTTGGGGGTCCTGGGGAGGCTCCCCCGACGCTCTGGGGGGGCACAGGGAGGGTCGGGGGGGTGAAGACCCCCAAAATCCCCCCAAAATCCCCCCAAAATTCCCCAAAATCCCCCAAAATCCCCCCAAATCCCCCCAAAATCCCCCCAAATCCCCCCAAAATCCACCCAAATCCCCCAAAATCCCCCCAAATCCCCCCAAAAATCCCCCAAAATCCCCCAAAATCCCCCAAAATCCCCCCAAATCCCCCCAAAATCCCCCCAAATCCCCCCAAAATCCACCCAAATCCCCCAAAATCCCCCCAAATCCCCCAAAATCCAAAAAAATCCCCAAAATCCCCCTGGGAGGGGGTCAGGACTCACCTGGCCCGGGGGGTGGGGGAGGGGGCAGCAGCTGCTTCTCTGTGGGGGGGAGGGGAGAAAAGGGGGAGGGGGGTGAATTCTGGGGTCCCCCAGGTGAGTTTTTGGTATCCCCCAGGTGTGTTTTGGGCCCCCCAGGTGAATTTTGGGGCCCCCCAGGTGAATTTTTGGGCCCCCCAGGTGTGTTTCGGGGTAAATTTGGGGTCCCCAGGTGTGTTTTGGGGGTCCCCAGGTGCATTTCAGGTCCCCCAGGGGTGTTTTCAGGTGCCCCAGGTACATTTTTGGGCCCCCCAGGTGTGTTTTGGGGTGAATTTGGGGCCCCCCAGGTGAATTTTGGGGCTCCCCAGGTGCATTTCGGGCCCCCCAGGTGCGTTTCGGGCCCCTCAGATGCGTTTCGGCCCCCCAGGTGAATTTCGGGGGTCCCCAGGTGCATTTTGGTGTCCCCAGGTGCGTTTTGGGGTGAATTTTGGGGGTCCCCAGGTGCGTTTTGGGCCCCCCAGGTGTATTTTGGGCCCCCCAGGTGCATTTTTGGTATCCCCAGGTGTGTTTTGGGGCTCCCCAGGTGCATTTTGAGCCCCCCAGGTGCGTTTCGGGGCCCCCCAGGTGTGTTTTGGGGTGAATTTTGGGCCCCCCAGGTGTATTTAGGGGATCCTCAGGTGTATTTTGAGCCCCCCAGGTACATTTTTGGGCCTCCCAGGTGAATTTTGGGGGTTCCCAGGTGCATTTCGGGCCCCCCAGGTGTGTTTTGGGGTGAATTTTGGGCCCCCCAGGTGTGTTGTGGGGCTCCCCAGGTGCGTTTTGGGGGTCCCCAGGTGTATTTCGGGCCCCCCAGGTGAGTTTCGGGGGTCCCCAGGTGCATTTCGCGCCCCCCAGGTGAGTTTCGGGGGTCCCCAGGTGCATTTCGCGCCCCCCAGGTGAGTTTCGGGGGTCCCCAGGTGTGTTCAGGGGGCTCTCTCACCCCCGCGCTGCTGCCGCCGCCGCAGCCGCTCCTGGACCCGCCCCTCGAACGTCGCCGCCTCGGCCTCGGAGGCGAAGTTCAGCCCCGCCCACCCCTCCTGAGCCAATCAGGAGCGGCCATGAGCGCCCGGGCCACGCCCACCGCCCCAAAACCACACCCACCGCCCAAAACCACACCCACTGTCCCAAAAACCACGCCCACTGTCCCAAAAACCACACCCACTGCCTCCAAACCACGCCCACCACCCAAAACCACACCCACTTCACCTTATATGGGGTTGGTTGGCCCCGCCCATCAAAACTTGTGACCACGCCCATTTCTCCATGTCTGGTTATCAAAGGCCATGCCCACTGCTGGCCACACCCACTTTCCTTATATGGCCACGCCCATATCAAGATGGCCACGCCCACATCAAGGTGACCACGCCCACATCGAGGTGGCCGCACCCACATCAAGATGGCCACGCCCACATTGAGGTGGCCACACCCACATCGAGGTGGCCACGCCCACATTGAGGTGCCCACAACCACACTTATATGGCCACGCCCACTTGGCCTAGGCCACGCCCCCACCCCGAAATGGCCCCGCCCACTATTCCCACATCTCCTTGGCCCCGCCCTCCAGCCACACCCACTTAAGCCCCCCCAAAAAAGGCTCCTCCCACCTCCAGCCCCACCCATTGACCCCGCCCACATTCCCACAGCCCCACCCACTGACCCCACCCGTAAGTGACCACGCCCTCCCTCGGCCACGCCCACCCCCCGAAGCCCCGCCCACTCACGTGGCTGATGAAGGTGTGGAAGAAGGGGGTGGGGCTCTTGTAGCCCATCCCCCCCTGCAGCTCCTGCTCCCACCACAGCTCCCCGGCCTGGGGGGGGGGGGAAATGGGGTCACGGACCCACCTGGGGACCCCCCCAGGACCCCCCAGGACCCCCCAAAACCCCCCAGGACCCCCCCAGGATCCCCCAAACCCCCCAGGATCCCCCAAACCCCCCCACGACCTCCTGAGACCCCCAGGACCCCCTTGGGGACTCCCCCTGGACCTCCCAAAATGTCCCCAGGACCCCCCAGGACCCCCCAAACCCCCCCAGGACCCCCCTGGGGACCCCCCCTGAGACCCCTGAGACCTCCCAGGACCCCCCCAGGACTCCCCAGGACTCCCCAAACCCCCCCAGGACCCCCCAAAACCCCCCAGGACCCCCCAAAACCCCCCAGGACCCCCCCCGGACCCCTCAAAACCCCCTCAGGACCCCCCAACCTCCCCCCCCGGATCCCCCAAAACCCCCCAGGACCCCCCCAGGACCCCACAGGACCCCCCCAGGACCCCCCCTAAAACCCCCCAGGACCCCCCAAATCCCCCAGGACCCCCCCAGGACCCCCCCAATTTTGGGGGTCTCCCCAAAATTCCAGTGGGGGAATCCCCCCCAAAATTTTGGGGGAATCCCCGAAATCCTGGGATGGGGGGAGGTCCTGGGGGGGTCCTGGGGGGTTTTGGGGGGTCCTGGGGGGTCCTGGGGGGATTTGGGGGGTCCTGGGGGGGTCCTGGGGGGTTTTGGGGGGGATTTTTGGGGCGATTTGGGGGGGGATTTTGGGGGGATTTTGGGGGGATTTTGGGGGGGATTTGGGGGGGATTTTGGGGGGGATTTTGGGGGGGATTTTGGGGGGATTTTTGGGAGGATTTTGGGGGGATTTTTGGGAGGATTTTGGGGGGATTTTGGGGAGATTTGGGGGGATTTTGGGGGGGATTTTGGGGCGATTTTGGGGCGATTTTGGGGGGGATTTTGGGGGGATTTTGGGGGGATTTTGGGGGGGATTTGGGGGGATTTTGGGGCCCCCCCAGACTCACGGGCAGGCGGAAGATGCGGATGAAGTAGGAGCGCCGGGGGCTGTCCTGGACCCCACCCCTTGAATTTTGGGGAGGATTTTGGGCGGGATTTTGGGGGGGATTTGGGACCCCCGGGTTTTGGGGACCCCCCAGAATTTTGGGGACCCCTCCCCAGGATTTTGGGGCCCCCCCAGGACTCACGGGCAGGCGGAAGATGCGGATGAAGTAGGAACAGGGGGGGTTGTCCTGGACCCCACCCCTTGAATTTTGCGGGGGATTTCGGGGGGGATTTGGGGACCCCCTGAATTTTGGGACCCCCAGGATTTTGGGGGGATTTTGGGGGGATTTGGGGGGGATTTTGGGGCCTCCCCAGACTCACGGGCAGGCGGAAGATGCGGATGAAGTAGGAGCGCCGGGGGCTGTCCCGAACCAGGCAGGCGACGCCGCAGCCCCGCAGGGCCCAGGAGCCCCCAGGGAGACCCCCGGGGACCCCCCCAGGACCCCCGAGGGGAGCCCCGGGCTCGGCCACCAGCAGCTGCACCACGGCGGTCACCAGGCTCTGTGGGGAGAGAGAAAATCGCCCCAAAATTCATCTCGGGGACCCCAAAATTCATCCTGGGAACCCCAAAATCCCCTGAAATCGCCCCAAGATCCATCCTGGGAACCCAAAATTCACCCCAGAGACCCCAAAATGCATCTCAGGGACCCCAAAGTTCATCCTGGGAACCCAAAATTCATCCTGGGGAACCAAAAATTCATCTCAGGGACCCCCAAAATCCCACAAGATCACCCCCAACACCCCCCAGAGACCCCAAAATTCATCCCTGGGAACCCAAATTCATCCTGGGAACCCAAAATCCATCCCAGAGACACGAAAATCCATCCCGGGGACCCCAAAATCCCCTGAAATCGCCCCAAAATCCATCCCAGAGACCCCAAAAATGCCCCCAAAATTCACCCCAGGGACCCCAAAATCCCCCAAAATCACCCCAAACATCCCCCAGAGACCCCCCAAATCCACCCCAGAGACACAAAAATCCACCCTGGGGACCCCAAAATCCATCCTGGGGACCCCAAAATCCCCTGAAATCGCCCCAAGATCCATCCTGGGACCCCAAAATCCATCTCAGGGACCCCAAAATCCAATCTGGGGACCCCAAGATCCATCCTGGGAACCCAAAATTCACCCCAGGGACCCCAAAATTCATCCCGGAGACACAAAAATCCATCCCGGGGACCCAAAATCCATCCTGGGAACCCCAAATCCTCTCCCAGTCCCTCCCAGTCCCTCCCAGTTCCCCCCAGTCCCTCCCAGTTCCCTCCCAGTCCCCCCCAGTCCCTCCCAGTCCCTCCCAGTTGCCTCCCAGTCCCTCCCAGTCCCCCCCAATCCCCTCCCAGTTCCCTCCCAGTTCCTCCCAGTCCCTCCCAGTCCCTCCCAGTTCCCCCAGTTCTCACCACGCATTTCCTGCCCAGCAGCTCGAACACTCTCAGGTTCTCCTGCTCCCCCAGCAGCTCCGAGGGGGCGCTGTCCCCCCCCTGCCGCCCCCCCCGGCTCATCCCGGGACCCCCAAAATCCGCCCTGGGACCCCCAAAAACTGCCCTGGGACCCCCAAAATCTGCCCTGGGACCCCCAAAAACTGTCCTGGGACCCCCAAAAACTGCCCTGGGACCCCCAAAATCCCCCAAAAAACTGCCCTGGGACCCCCAGAAACTGCCCTGGGACCCCCAAAAACACCCTGGGAGTCCCCAAAAACTGCCCTGGGACCCCCAAAAAACAGCCCAGGACCCCCAAAAAACAGCCCTGGGACCCCCAAAATCCCCCAAAAACTGCCCTGGGACCCCCAAAAACTGCCCTGGGACCCCCAAAATCCCAAAAAAAACTGCCCTGGGACCCCCGAAATCCCCAAAAAAAGTGTCCTGGGACCCCCAAAATCCCCAAAAAAACTGCCCTGGGACCCCCAAAAACTGCCCTGGGACCCCCAAAATCCCAAAAAAAACTGCCCTGGGACCCCCAAAATCCCAGGACCCCCCCCCCCAAAATCCCAAAAAAAATCCCCAAAAAACCTCTTCTGGGACCCCCAAAAACTGCACTGGATCCCCAAAATTCCAGGAGACCCCCCCCAAAAAAACTGCACTGGGACCCCCAAAAAACTGCCCAGGACCCCCAAAAATCCCCAAAAAACTGCCCTGGGACCCCCAAAAACTGCCCTGGGAGTCCCCAAAAACTGCCCTGGGACCCCCGAAATTCCCAAAAAACTGCCCTGGGAACCCCAAAATCTGTCCTGGGACCCCCGAAATCCCCAAAAAAAAGTGTCCTGGGACCCCCAAAATCCCAAAAAAACTGCCCTGGGACCCCCAAAATCCCCAAAAACTCCCAAAAAAGTGTCCTGGGACCTCCAAAAACTGCCCCGAGACCCCAAAAAACCACCCTGGGACCCCCAAAATCTGCTCTGGGATCCCCAAAATGGGCCCCGGCCCCTCCCCACCCCGAAAGCTCCGGGTGCCCCCCGAGGCCTCTTCCGGCCGGAAGCACCCAAAGGTGGCGGGGACGTCACCTCCGGACTGGGAGGGACTGGAAAGGGGAACTGGGGGGACTGGGAGGGACTGGGAGGGACTGGGAGGGAACTGGGAGGGACTGGAAAGGGGAACTGGGGGGACTGGGAGGGGACTGGGAGGGACTGGGGGGGACTGGGAGGGACTGGGAGGGACTGGGAGGGAACTGGGGGAACTGGGAGGGACTGGGAGGGACTGGGAGGGACTGGAAAGGGGAACTGGGGGGACTGGGAGGGACTGGGAGGGAACTGGGAGGGACTGGGAGGGAACTGGGAGGGAACTGGGAGGGAACTGGGAGGGAACTGGGAGGGACTGGGAGGGACTGGGGGGGACTGGGGGGGAACTGGAAAGGGGAACTGGGAGCACTGGGAGCCAAACTGGGAGCACTGGGAAATGCCGGTCATGGCCCCGCCCCCACCCACACCCTCCCAGTTCATACTGGGAACTGCCCCAGTTCATACTGGGAACACCAATCCCCCTCCCAGTTCATACTGGGAGCCCCCCAGTTCCTCCCAGTCCCTCCCAGTTCCCTCCCAGTTCCCCTCCCAGTCCATACTGGGAGCCCCCCAGTCCGTCCCAGTCCATACTGGGAGCCCCAAATCCCCTCCCACTCTCTCCCAGTTCCCTCCCAGTCCATACTGGGAGCCCCAAACCCCCTCCCAGTTCCCTCCCAGTCCATACTGGGAGCCCCCCAGTCCCTCCCAGTCCCTCCCAGTCCATACTGGGAGCTCCCCAGTTCCCTCCCAGTCCCTCCCAGTCCATACTGGGATCCCCAATCCCCCTCCCAGTCCCTCCCAGTCCATACTGGGAGCCGCACCAGTACCAGGCATCGTTTATTGGCACCTCTGGGACCCCCCCGGGACCCCCCCGGCCGGGGGGGGAGGGGCAATAAATAAAGGGGGGGGAGGGGAGAAGGCACCCAGGGTGGGGGGAACTGGTTTGTACTGGTCCATACTGGTCCATACTGGGAGAAGGCCTGGGGGGGGGGGCATCGACGCGGCGATGGGGGCGCCCTACCGGTCCATACTGGTCTGTACTGGTCCGTACTGGTCCGTGCTGGGAGGGAGGCAAGGCCACGCGGCTGAGGAGATCCCGGACTGGTTTGGACTGGTTTGGACTGGTTTGGACTGGTTTGGACTGGGAGGAGTCCAAGGCCACGCCGGTGAAGAGCTCCCAGTTTGGCTGCCGGTCCCTACTGGTCCATACTGGTCCATACTGGTGGCGTGCTGGGACGGCTGAAGGCCATGGCAAGGCACTGGTCCATACTGGTCCGTACTGGTTTGTACTGGTTTGTACTGGTCCGTACTGGTCCAGCACAAGATGATGCATGTGGGGCTCCCAGTTTGGCTCCCAACTCCGTACTGGTCCATACTGGTCCATACTGGTTTGTACTGGTCCGTACTGGTCCAGCACAAGATGATGCATGTGGGGCTCCCAGTTTGGCTCTCAACTCCGTACTGGTCTGTACTGGTCCGTACTGGTCCATACTGGTCCAGCCCAAGGTAAAGCAGATCCAGGAGTTCCCAGGTAGGACGGTGCACTGGTTCATACTGGTTTGTACTGGTTGGTACTGGTTTGGACTGGGATGTCCCACACTGGCGCAGAACCCAGCAGGGAGCCACTGGGTTGAACTGGTTCATACTGGGACGGGCTCTCTGGGGGTCCCCAAAGTGTCCCCCAGACCCCCACGGTGACCTCAAGGTGACGTTTTATGGGGTCTCCAGATCGTCCTACAGACCCCGGCAGTGACCAAGGGGTCCCCATGGTGACCTCAGGATCTCCTGGAGATGTTCTATGGTGGTCTCCACGGCCCCACAGTGACCAGAGGGTCCCAATGATGACCTCAGGGTGACTTTTTATGGGGTCTCCACATTCTCCTACAGACCCTGACAGTGACCAGAGAGTCCCTAAGGTGACCCCAGGATCTCCTGGAGATGTTCTACGAGGGTCTCCATGGCCCCACAGTGACCAGAGGGTCCCAATGATGACCTCAGGGTGACGTTTTATGGTGTCACCACATCGTCCTACAGACCCCGACAGTGACCAAGGGGTTCCAATGATGACCTCAGGATCTCCTGGAGATGTTCTACGAGGGTCTCCGTGGCCCCCCAGCACCAAAGGGTTCCCATGATGACCTCAGGATCCCTTTCAGATGTTTTATGGAGTCTCCACATCGTCCTACAGACCCTGACAGTGACCAGAGGGTCCCCATGGTGACCTCAGGACCTCCTGGAGATGTTCTATGGTGGTCTCCATGGTCCCACAGTGACCAAAAGGTCCCAATGATGACCTCAAGGTGACGTTTTATGGAGTCTCCAGATCGTCCTACAGACCCTGACAGTGACCAGAGGGTCCCCAAGGTGACCTCAGGATCTCCTGGAGATGTTCTACAGGGGTCTCCACGCCCCCCAGCAACCAAAGGGTTTCCCATGATGACCTCAGGAACCCTTTCAGATGTTTTATGGAGTCTCCAGATCGTCCTACAGACCCTGGCAGTGACCAGAGGGTCCCCAAGGTGACCTCAGGACCTCCTGGAGATGTTCTATGGTGGTCTCCATGGCCCCACAGTGACCAAAAGGTCCCAATGATGACCTCAAGGTGACGTTTTATGGAGTCTCAACAGCATCCTACACATCCTGGCAGTGACCAGAGGGTCCCCAAGGTGACCCCAGGACCACCTGGAGATGTTCTATGGTGGTCTCCATGGCCCCACAGTGACCAGAGGGTCCCAATGATGACCTCAGGATCCCTTTCAGACGTTTTATGGAGTCTCCAGATCGTCCAACACATCCTGACAGTGACCAGAGGGTCCCCAAGGTGACCTCAGGACCTCCTGGAGATGTTCTATGGTGGTCTCCATGGCCCCACAGTGACCAGAGAGTCACCTCAAGGTGACGTTTTATGGGGTCTCCACATTGTCCTACAGACCCTGACAGTGACCAAGGGGTTCCAATGATGACCTCAGGACCTCCTGGAGATGTTCTATGGTGGTCTCCATGGCCCCACAGTGACCAGAGGGTCCCAATGACAACCTCAAGGTGACGTTTTATGGAGTCTCCACATTGTCCTACAGACCCTGACAGCCACCAAAGGCTCCCCACGATGACCTCAGGATCTCCTGGAGATGTTCCCCACATTGTCCTACAGACCCCCAGCAACCAAAGGGTCCCCATGATGACCTCAGGGAGACGTTTCATGGAGTCTCCACATCGCCCTACACACCCTGACAGCCACCAGAGGCTCCCAATGATGACCTCAGGACCTCCTGGAGATGTTCTATGGAGCCACCACATTGTCCTATGGCCCTCAGCGACCAAGGGGTCCCAATGATGACCTCAGGGTGACGTTTTATGGAGTCTCC
This sequence comes from Phylloscopus trochilus trochilus, assembly GCA_016584745.2. NCBI lineage: Eukaryota > Metazoa > Chordata > Aves > Passeriformes > Phylloscopidae > Phylloscopus > Phylloscopus trochilus. Next base: position 45,453 of record WQNJ02000337.1, on the reverse strand, counting down.
ACATTGCCCTACACACCCTGACAGCCACCAAAAGGTCCCAATGATGACCTCAGGATCTCCTGGAGATGTTCTACAGGGGTCTCCACGCCCCCCAGCACCAAAGGGTCCCCATGATGACCTCAGGGAGACGTTTTATGGAGTCTCCACATCGTCCTACAGACCCTGACAGCCACCAGAGGCTCCCAATGATGACCTCAGGACCTCCTGCAGATGTTCTATGGAGCCACCACATTGTCCTATGGCCCTCAGCGACCAAAGGGTCCCCATGATGACCTCAGGGAGACGTTTTATGGAGTCTCCACATCGTCCTACACACCCTGACAGCCACCAGAGGTTCCCCTGGTTGACCTCAAGACCTCCTGGAGATGTTCCCCACATTGTCTTATGGCCCTCAGCAACCAAGGGGTCCCAATGATGACCTCAGGGAGATGTTTTATGGAGTCTCCACATTGTCCTACACACCCTGACAGCCACCAGAGGCTCCCAATGATGACCTCAGGATCTCCTGGAGATGTTCTATGGAGCCACCACATTGTCTTATGGCCCTCAGCGACCAAAGGCTCCCCATGATGACCTCAGGGTGACGTTTTATGGAGTCTCCACATCGTCCTACACATCCTGGCAGTGACCAGAGGGTCCCAATGATGACCTCAGGACCTCCTGGAGATGTTCTACAGGGGTCTCCACACCCCCCAGCAACCAAAGGATCCCCATGATGACCTCAGGTGACTTTTTATGGAGTCTCCACATTGCCCTACACACCCTGACAGCCACCAAAAGGTCCCAATGATGACCTCAGGACCTCCTGGAGATGTTCTATGGAGCCACCACATTGTCCTATGGCCCTCAGCGACCAAGGGGTCCCAATGATGACCTCAGGGTGACGTTTTATGGAGTCTCCACATTGCCCTACACACCCTGACAGCCACCAAAAGGTCCCAATGATGACCTCAGGATCTCCTGGAGATGTTCTACAGGGGTCTCCACGCCCCCCAGCACCAAAGGGTCCCCATGATGACCTCAGGGTGACGTTTTATGGAGTCTCCACATTGTCCTACACACCCTGGTAGCAACCAAGGGGTTCCAATGATGACCTCAGGACCTCCTGGAGATGTTCCCCACATTGTCTTATGGCCCTCAGCGACCAAGGGGTCCCAATGATGACCTCAGGGTGATGTTTTATGGAGTCTCCACATTGCCCTACAGACCCTGACAGCCAGCAAAGGCTTCCCACGATGACCTCAAGACCTCCTGGAGATGTTCTACAGGGGTCTCCGTGGCCCCCCAGCACCAAAGGGTCCCCACGATGACCTCAGGTGACGTTTTATGGAGTCTCCACATTGTCCTACAGATCCTGAGAGCCACCAAAGGCTCCCGACAATGACCTCAAGATCTCCTGGAGATGTTCTATGGAACCACCACATTGTCCTACAGACCCCCAGCAACCAAAGGGTCCCCATGATGACCTCAGGGTGACATTTTATGGAGTCTCCACACTGTCCTACACACCCTGACAGTGACCAGAGGGTCCCAATGATGACCTCAGGACCTCCTGGAGATGTTCTACAGGGGTCTCCACGCCCCCCAGCAACCAAAGGGTCCCCATGATGACCTCAGGGTGACGTTTTATGGAGTCCCCACATTGCCCTACACACCCTGACAGCCACCAAAAGGTCCCAATGATGACCTCAGGACCTCCTGGAGATGTTCTATGGAGCCACCACATTGTCCTATGGCCCTCAGCAACCAAAGGGTCCCCATGATGACCTCAGGGTGACGTTTTATGGAGTCTCCACATCGCCCTACACACCCTGACAGCCACCAAAGCGCCCCCAAGATGACCTCAAGACCTCCTGGAGATGTTCCCCACATTGTCCTACAGACCCTCAGCAACCAAAGAGTCCCCATGATGACCTCAGGGTGACGTTTTATGGAGTCTCCACATCGCCCTACACCTCCTGGCAGTGACCAGAGGGTCCCAATGATGACCTCAGGACCTCCTGGAGATGTTCTACAGGGGTCTCCATAGCCCCCCAGTACCAAAGGGTCCCAATGATGACCTCAGGGTGACGTTTTATGGAGTCTCCACATTGCCCTACAAACCCTGACAGCCACCAGAGGCTCCCAATGATGACCTCAGGACCTCCTGGAGATGTTCTATGGAGCCACCACATTGTCCTATGGCCCTCAGCGACCAAGGGGTCCCCATGATGACCTCAGGGAGACGTTTTATGGAGTCTCCACATTGCCCTACACACCCTGACAGCCACCAGAGGTTCCCCACGATGACCTCAAGACCTCCTGGAGATGTTCTACAGGGGTCTCCACGCCCCCCAACACCAAAGGCTCCCCACGATGACCTCAGGGAGACGTTTTATGGAGTCTCCACATTGTCCTACACACCCTGACAGCCACCAGAGGTTCCCCACGATGACCTCAAGACCTCCTGGAGATGTTCTACAGGGGTCTCCACGCCCCCCAGCACCAAAGGATCCCCATGATGACCTCAGGGTGACGTTTTATGGAGTCTCCACATCGTCCTACAGACCCTGACAGCCACCAGAGGCTCCCAATGATGACCTCAAGACCTCCTGGAGATGTTCCCCACATTGTCCTACAGACCCTCAGCAACCAAAGGGTCACCACGATGACCTCAGGGTGACGTTTTATGGTGTCCCCACATCGTCCTACACATCCTGGCAGTGACCAGAGGGTCCCAATGATGACCTCAAGACCTCCTGGAGATGTTCTACAGGGGTCTCCATGGCCCCCCAGCACCAAAGGGTCCCCACGATGACCTCAGGGTGACGTTTTATGGAGTCTCCACATTGTCCTACAGACCCCAACAGTGACCAAGAGGTTCCAATGATGACCTCAGGACCTCCTGGAGATGTTCCCCACACCGTCCTCCAAGGAGAACCCGCACGGAGCCCTCACCCCTCCCCCGAAGGAAGTCCCAAGGGTGCTCCCCCCTTTTACCCCGAGGGAGGTCCCACCTGGGCAGCCGCCGCCCCACCCCAACCCTCCAGGTACCTGGCGAAGAGCGCCTTGGCGCGGCGCAGGACGCGCGGCAGGTGGTGGCGGCGCACCAGGCGGTCGAAGTGCATGGCCACCTCGTTGTAGTCGCCGGCGCGCGCCATGACGGCCTCGCGCTGCTCCAGCAGCATGGCCAGGCAGACGAAGAGCACGAAGGGGTTGCCCTGGCCAAGCTCTTCTGGTGGTGGAAGAGGGGCCCCGTCGTCCTCCACCGCCAGGTCTTCTTCATCCGAGGAGGAGGAGGAGGAGCAGGAGGAGCATGAGGAGGAACAGCAGGAGGAGGAGGAGGAAGGGTCTTCCCAAGCCCAACGGCCGCCCCAAGGGTCGTCGGGGGTGGTCTTGGGGTCGTCTTGGAGGTCGGGGTTGTCCTTGGGGTCGTGGTGGTCGTCTCTGGAGGTGTCGTGGTCATCCTTGAGGTGGTGGTGGCCATCTTTGGGGTTGTGGTGGTTGTCCCTGGAGGTGTTGTGGTTATCCTTGGGGTCATGGTCATCCTTGGGGTCGTGGTGCTTGTCCCTGGGGTCATGGTGGCCATCCCTGGGGTCATGGTGCTTGTCCTTGGGGTCATGGTGGCCATCTTTGGGGTCATGGTGGTCGTCCCTGGAGGTGCTGTGGTTATCCTTGGGGTCATGGTCATCCTTGGGGTCATGGTGGCCATCCTTCGGGTCATGGTGGTCATCCTTGGGGTCATGGTGGCCATCCTTGAGGTCATAGTGGTCACCCTTGGGACTGTTGTGGTCATCCCTGGGGTCATGGTGGCCATCCCTGGAGGTGCTGTGGTCACCCTTGGGGTCATGGTGGCCATCCCTGGAGGTGCTGTGGCCATCCTTGGGGTCATGGTGGTCACCCTTGGGGTCATGGTGGTCACCCTTGGGGCTGTCCTGGCCGTGGTTGGGGTCATCACGTCCTTCCTTGGGGTCGTGGTGTCCATCCCTGGAGGTGTCCCGGTCACCCCTGGGGTCGTGGTGGTCACCCCTGGGGTCATGGTGGTCACCCCTGGGGTCATGGTGACCTTCTCCCAAGTCGTGTCCTTCTCCGAGGTCGTCGTGAACCTTCCTGGGGTGGTCGTGATCCATCCCATGGTCATCTCCTTCTTCTCTGGGGTCATCGAGTCCCTCCTTGGGGACATCCTGTCCAGTTTTGGGGCCACCTCGTCCTTCTTTGGGGCCACCTCGTCCATTTTTGGAGCCATCTTGAGCTTCTCTTGGGCCACCCCCCTCTCTGAGGTCCTCCTGACCTTCTCTGAGATCCTCCTGACCTTCTCTGAGGTCACCTGGCCGCTCTCCAGGGTCCCCCCAGCAGAAGCTCTGGGCTCTCTGCTCCATCTCCAGGGCGTCGGTTCCTTCCTCCACCTTCCTGGGGCCACCCGGCTCCGAGTCCTCGGAGACCTCGGGGGCTTCTCCGACCTCCCTGGGGGGTCTCCCCTGGACCTTCCTGGAGCTCTTGGGACCATCTGGGACATCTCCGGAGCTCTTGGGACCATCTGGGACATCTCTGGAGCTCCTGGGACCCTCCTGGGTGCCCTCAGGACCTTCCAGAACGTGGCCGAAGCTCCCGGGACTCTCCAAGGCGTCGCTGGAGCTCTTGGGACCGTTGGGGACATCTCCAGAGCTTTTGAGACCCTCAAGGCCATGGCTGGAGGCCTTGAGACCCTCGGGGCTACCACCAGAGCTCTTGGGACCATCTGGGATGTCCCTGGGACCCTCTGGGACCTCAGTGGAGCTCCTGAGACCATCTAGGACCTCAGTGGAGCTCTTGGGACCACCTGGGATGTCCCTGGGACCATCTTGTACCTCACTGGAGCTCCTGGAACCTTCTGAGACCTCACTGGAGCTCCTGGGACCACCTGGGATGTCCCTGGGACCCTCTGGGACCTCAGTGGAGCTCCTGGGACCACCTGGGATGTCCCTGGGACCCTCTGGGACCTCAGTGGAGCTCCTGGGACCACCTGAGATCTCACTGGAGCTCCTGGGACCATCTGGGATGTCCCTGGGACCATCTGGGACCTCACTGGAGCTCCTGGGACCACCTGGGCTCTCACTGGAGCTCCTGGGACCATCTGGGATGTCCCTGGGACCATCTTGGACCTCACTGGACCTCCTGGAACCTTCTGAGACCTCACCACAGCTCCTGCCACCCTCAGCCCCACCACCACCAACACCTTGGAGACCCCCAACCCCACCACCACCACCATCTCCACCACCATCTCCACCACCTTCCTCCTCCTCCCCATTCCTCCTCCTCCTCCTCCTCCTCTTGGGCCTCCTCGGCCTCATCCCCCTCCTCTCCCTCCACCCCTTCCCAGCACCCAAAGGTGCCCCCAGCAGCGGCACCCCGCGTGGCGGCGGCGCCGGCGCCGGCGGCAACGAGCTCCAGGTGATCTCCAACACCTTCAAGGCCTCCTCGAAAGCGAATTCCCTCTTCAGCTCCAACAACAACCACCGGTAACAGAAGAGGAGATCGTGAGCTCCGCGAGCCGCCAGGAACGCCCAGAACGCCGGATCGGCGCGGCGCAGGAGACGGCGCAGGTGAGCGAAGGCGCGGGCCAGGCCGCGCCCACCGGGACGGAACCGCGGCGCCAACCGGCGCATCAAGGAGCAGAAGCACAGGTAAGCCTGGGCCTCGTCGTCCAGCACGGCCAACAACGGCGCCGCCACGTCCGACATGCCCTGGCAGTAGGAGAGGCGCGGGTGGCCCAAGGCGAAGGTGGTCAGCAGGGCTTGGAGGGCGGCCAGGTGAGGGTGACCTTCCTCGGGGCCGCCGAAGTACGGGTGGGCGCGGTCGGTGCGGACGACGTCCTTGCGGACGGCGGCGGTCACCTGGGCAAGCTGGGCGGGGCCGGCGCGGGCGGCCAAGGTGGATTTGAGGGCGGAGTATTCGGCGGCTTTGAGGCGCAGGTGAGAAAGGCGCTCCTGGCCGGTGAGGCCGGCGGGGAAGATGTTGAGGAGGTAACGCCAGACTACCTGTGGGGGGTGGGGAGGGATGGGACAGGTGAGATAGCTGTAACAGGTAATGGCAGAGCACCTGGGTGGGGGGGGAATGGGACAGGTGAGATCAGGGGAAATGGGACAGGTGAGACACCTTCAACAGGTAGCACCAGATCACCTGTGTGGAGGGAGATCGGACAGGTGAGGTCAGGGGAGATGGAACAGGTGAAACACCTGCAACACATAGTGGCAGAGCATCTATGAGGGGGGATATGGGACAGGTGAGACACGTTCAATAGGTAATGGCAGAGCACCTGTATGGCGGGATATGGGACAGGTGAGACAAGTTCAGTAGATAACACCAGATCACCCGTGTGACAGGAAATGGGACAGGTGAGACCTGGGGAAATGGGACAGGTGAGGTCAAGGGAAATGGGACAGGTGAGGCGTGTTCAGCAGGTAATGGCAGAACACCTGTGTGGGGGGATATGGGACAGGTGAGACACCTTCAGTAAGTAATGGCAGAGCACCTGTGTGAAGGGAAATGGGACAGGTGAGATCGGGGAGTATGGGACAGGTGAGATCGGGGAAAATGGGACAGGTGAGGTGTGTTCAGTAGGTAATGGCAGAGCACCTGTATAAGGGGGAATGGGACAGGTGAGACACCTGCAGCAGGTAATAGCAGAGCACCTGGAAGGGGGGATGTGGGACAAGTGAGACACGTTCAGTAGATAACAACAGAGCACCTGTGTGGGGGGGAATGGGACAGGTGAGACAGCTGCAGCAGGTAACACCAGACCACCTGGGTGGGGGGGAATGGGACAGGTGAGATCGGGGAAAATGGGACAGGTGAGGTATATTCAGTAGGTAATGGCAAAGCATCTGTGTGTGGGAAAATGGGATAGGTGAGACACCTGCAACAGGTAATGCTGGACCACCTGGGTGGGAGGGAATGGGACAGGTGAGATCGGGGGAAATGGGATTGGTAAGACCTGCAAAAATAGGACAAGGGAGACCCAGGGGAAATGGGACAGGTGAGGTCGGGGGAAATGGGACAGGTGAGATCAGGACATGTTCAGCAGGTAATGCCAAACCACCTGTGTGGGGGGATATGAGACAGGTGAGACATAGGAATACGAGACAGGTGAGACCAGGGGAAATAGAACAGGTGAGACACTTTCAGCAGGTAATAGCAAATCACCTGTGTGGGGGGATACCGCACAGGTGAGACAAGGTAAAAAAGAACAGGTAAAACCAAGAATACATTCACCAGGTAACGCCAGAACCCCCTCAGGTGTGTCCCAGGTGTGACCACAACCCCTCAGGTGCGCCCCAGGTGTGACCACACCCCCTCCCAGGCGCCTCCCGCGGCCTCACCTTGCGCAGGCCGGGCTCGACGCCGCCGTGGAAGACGTGCAGCCGCAGCTCCTGCGGCCGCAGCAGCCGCCCACCTGGGCCCAGGTACGACCTCAGGTCGGCGTCGCTCAGGGGGGCGCAGGGCGGGGCCGGGGGTGGGGGCGGCGACACCGCCGGGCTCCCCTCGGGCCAGGCCAGCGCCGCCTGCGCCCGCGCCAGCGTCCGGCCCACCTGCCGAGGAGGGGGGAAAAAAAACACCGACAGGGTTGGCACCTGGGAGACGCCTCACCTGCGCCCCTCACCTGCGCCAGGTGCGCCTCACCTGTGCCAGCAGGGCTTGGGTGAAGGGCAGGGCCGCCGCCAGCAGCGAGCGGCGCTCGGGGACCGGCTCGGCCGCCGCCACCTCGCGCGGGCTGATGATGTCCCAGTCCTCCAGCAGCGGGCCTGGGGACAGCGCACCTGAGCTGCAGGTAGCTGAGAGCCACTCACCTGAGCCACACCTGAGCGCCCTCCCCTGGGCATCTACTGCCTTCTGATCCCCACCCAAAAGCCCTGAGTGTGCCAGGTGTGTGTTCCCACCCACTCAGGTGTGTTCCCTCTGTGCCCAGGTGTGTCTCAGGTGTGGCTGTCACTAGCCCAGGTGTGTTCCAGGTGTGTTTTCCCTCCCTGGTTGTATTCTACGTGTGTCCCCATCAGCCAGGTGTGTCCCAGCTGGACTTTAGGTGTTTCAGAGGTGATTTCTCCCACACAGGTGTGCCCCAGGTATGTCCCAGGTGTGTCACTCCCACCCAGGTGTACCCCAGGTGTGTCTCCACCCACCCAGGTGTATCCCAGGTGTGTCCCAGGTGTGTCCCCCCGACCCAGGTGTACCCCAGGCGTGTCTTCACCCACCCAACCATATCCCAGGTGTACCCCAGGCGTGTCTTCACCCACCCAACCATATCCCAGGTGTACCCCAGGTGTGTCCCAGGTGTGTCCCCATCACACAGGTGTATCCCAGGTGTATTCTAGGTGTGTCCCAGGTGTGTCCCTCCTACCCAGGTGCACCCCAGGTGTGTCTCCACCCACCCAGGTGTATCCCAGGTGCACCCCAGGTATGTCCCAGGTGTGTCCCCCCCACTCAGGTGCACCCCAGGTGTATCTCCACCCACCCAGCCATATCCCAGGTGTACCCCAGGTGCGTCCCAGGCGTGTCCCCATCACCCAGGTGTACCTCAGGTGTATTCTAGGTGTGTCCCAGGTGTGTCACTCCCACCCAGGTGTACCCCAGGTGTGTCCCAGGTGCGTCCCTCCCCCTCAGGTGTACCCCAGGTGCGTCCCAGGTGTGTCCCCATCACACAGATGTATCCCAGGTGTATCCCAGGTGTGTCCCAGGTGTGCCACTCTCACCCAGGTGTACCCCAGATGTGCCCCAGGTGTGTCCCTCCCACCCAGATGTACCCCAGGTGTGTCCCAGGTGTGTCACTCCCACCCAGGTGTACCCCAGGTGCGTCCCAGGTGTGTCCCCATCACACAGGTGTATCCCAGGTGTGTCCCAGGTGTGTCACTCTCACCCAGGTGTACCCCAGATGTGCCCCAGGTCTGTCCCTCCCACCCAGGTGTACCCCAGGTGTACCCCAGGTGTATCCCAGGTGTACCCCAGGTGCATCCCAGGTGTGTCACTCACTGTCAGGGGGGTTCCTGACGTCCAGGCGCAGCCTCAGCGTGGGCCGGGCGCAGGTGAAGGCGTTGGCCAGGTCGCCATCGCTCAGCAGAGGCACAAAGGTGTCCTGGCCCTGCCCGTCCCGCGCCGCGAAACTCAGGACAAAGCTTTTCTTCCTGAGCGGGGTGGGGGGGGACGGGACAGGTGAGGTCACCTGGCTGCTCCCAGGTGTGCTCAGGTGGGGAGGGAACCGAGGGGGATCCCCGCTCACCCCTGCAGGTCGAAGGCCCGGGCCAGGATGTGCTGCAGCACGTCCAGCGAGGTGATCTGAGGGTCCACGGCGAAGGAGCGGAACTCGGGCGGCTGCTGCCCCTCGTTCTTCTGCAGGAGGAGTGGAAGGGGGTCCCTGGGGGTCCCGGGGTGGTCCCGGGGGGATCCCGGGGGTCCCGGGAGGTCCCGGAGGCTCCCGGAACCCCCCCGGTCCCTCACGGCGACCCAAAATGGCGGCGCTTTCCCCTCACGACGGCAACGCCGCGCACCCCCCCCACGCCGCTGATTGGCCGCAAGGCCACCACGTGACCCCAGAGGCGGGAAATTTTCCCGCCGGCGGCAACACCCGCCCCACGCTGATTGGCTGCCGGCGTCCGCGTGACCACAACCTCTTAACCCCGCCCAAGGCCTCAAAAGCCAGCACCACACCCACACGAAGCCCCGCCCATATCCGCGCCCCGCCCCTTACCTTGACGCGCACGCGCACAACCTCGCACTCCTCCTCCAGCGCGGCCCCGCCCCCGGAGCCGGTCCCGCCCCCCGGCGAGGCCCCGCCCCCCGTCGTCGCCGCCATCTTGGGGCGGGTCTGGGGGGGGGGGGTTGGGGATTTCGGGGGGGTTCCTCCGCCGCCGCCGCCCCCCCCAAGCCGGGGAAGCGGGGGGCTGCTGTTACGTCACCGTGCTGACGTCACACCGCGCCCCCCTGGCTGGCCGGTGCGCGGTTGTGGGGGGGGGGGGGGGGGAGATCCGGAGCCGCGCCGCGCCCGTGCCCGTCCTGCGGCCGCGGCCGCGGCAACAACATCCGGGGCAGCGCCCGGAAGTGACGTCACGAGGGACAGCTCGGCCGAGGCGGGCCCTCGGATGACGCCACCGATTCCTCCCGCCCTCTCCCAAAGAGAAATGACGTCAGAGGCAGCGATTCACATCGGGTTTATTGGGGAGGGGGAGGGAAAAGGGGGGCGCATGCGGGACCCCCTTAAACGGGCAACGCCAGAGTGGGGACCACGTCCTCCTTAAAGGGGCAACGCCACGGCGGGAAACGCCCCCCCCCCCCCCCCACCGGTCTTAAAGGGGCAACGCCTTCCAGGGCGGGCCCCTTAAAGGAGCAAAGAACTGTCCCGCCTTAAAGGGGCAATGCCAGTGGGGCCCGCCGCGTCCTTAAAGGGGCAACGCCTCCCTCGCAGCAGCGCCCCGCCCCCGGGGAGGGGCGGAGCCTGCGGGGGTGGGGCACAGGGCGAGGCCACGCCCACGAGGAGAGGCCCCGCCCTTCAGGGGGGTCCGGCGGGGGCCGCTTGTTCCTTCCTGAGCTGGGCCAGCTCCTGGGACAGAGACTCCAGGTCCTGGAAGGTGGGGAAGGAGAAGGGGCTGAGACCACGCCCACTGCGAGGCCACGCCCTTGTGCCGGCCACGCCCACCGCTGAAAGCCCCGCCTCCACTTAACCCCCTTTTTTAGTGTCAATAGTGACGTCATAGCTTATGACACACCCAGCTTAAGCCACGCCCCTTTTTGAGCAACATCCTTGTGCCGGCCACGCCCACAGCTGAAAGCCCCGCCCCCTGTTTAACCCCCTCTTTGGTGTCCATGAACATGATGACGTCATAGCCACACCCATCTAAGCCACGCCCCTTTTTGACCCACATCCTTGTGCTGGCCACGCCCACAGCTGAAAGCCCCGCCCCCTGTTTAACCCCCCCATTCGGTGTCCATGAACACAGTGACGTCATAGCCACACCCAGCTTAAGCCACGCCCCTTTTCTGACCTCGCCTCATTTTCCAGAAGCCACACCCTTATAAGCCACACCCCCTTCCAGAGACCACATCTTATGCCACACCCCCTTTTTTAAAGGCTCCACCCCATTTTGCACAAGCCACACCCCCTCCAGGCCACACCCCCTTCCATAGGTGATGCGCCTCTTAAGCCACACCCCCTTTTTTAAAGGCTCCACCCCATTTTGCACAAGCCACACCCCCTCCAGGCCACACCCCCTTCCAGAGGCCATGCGCCTCTTAAGCCACGCCCCCTTTTTAAAGGCTCCACCCCATTTTGCACAAGCCACACCCCCTCCAGGCCACACCCCCTTCCGGAGGCCATGCAGCTATTAAGCCACACCCCCTTTTTAAAGGCTCCACCCCCTTCTGCACAAGCCACACCCCCTTCCACAGGCCATGCACCTCTTAAGCCACACCCCCTTTTTTAAAGGCTCCACCCCTTCTGCACAAGCCACACCCCCTCCAGGCCACACCCCCTTCCACAGGCCACGCGCCTCTTAAGCCACACCCCCTTTTTTAAAGGCCCCACCCCATTTTGCACAAGCCACGCCCCCTCCAGGCCACACCTTCTCCAGGCCACACCCCCTCCAGGCCCCGCCCCTCACCTGTGCCAGGTGCAGGTTCTTGGTCAGCTGCTCCTCCAGGAGGTTCTGCAGCTTCTTGTTCATCTCCCGCAGCCCCTCCTCACCTGGCCCCGCCCCCGCCCCGCGCCGGGGGGGCCCCGAGGGACCCGCGGCCTCTGCGGACAGGTGAGACGGACAGGTGAGAGGGGACAGGTGAGACAGGACAGGTGAGACAAGGATAGGTGAGGGGGGACAGGTGAGACTGGGACAGGTGAGACAGGGACAGGTGAGACAAGGACAGGTGAGACAAGGACAGGTGAGACAGGGACAGGTGAGACAAGGACAGGTGAGACAGGGACAGGTGAGATGGGACAGGTGAGAGGGGACAGACAGGTGAGGGGACAGGTGAGAGTGTGACAAGTGGGAGAGACAGGTGAGATGGGATAGGTGAGACAGGGACAGGTGAGAGGGGACAGGTGAAACAGGTGAGAGGGGATGGGTGAGGGGGGAAAAGTGAGAGGGGACAGGTGAGACAGGGACAGGTGAGACGGGTACAGGTGAGGGGAACAGGTAAGAAGAGGCAGGTGAGGTGACAGGTGAGACAGGTGAGAGGGACAGGTGAGACAGGGACAGGTGAGAGGGAACAGGTAAGAGGGGAAGGGTGAGACAGGTGAGGGGACAGGTGAGGGAGGGACTGCTGGGCAGGCTGTCAGGTGAGGGTACAGATGTGACAGGTGAGAGCACAGGTGTGCCAGGTGACAGGTGAGGGCCCAGGTGTGACAGGTGAGGGTACAGGTGAGAGCACAGGTGTGACAGGTGAGAGCACAGGTGTGACAAGTGACAGGTGAGGGCCCAGGTGTGACAGGTGAGGGCCCAGGTGTGACAGGTGAAGGTGAGAGCCCAGGTGTGACAGGTGAGGGCCCAGGTGTGACAGGTGAGGGCCCAGGTGTGACAGGTGAGGAGCAGGTGAGAGCCCAGGTGTGACAGGTGAGAGCCCAGGTGTGACAGGTGAGAGCCCAGGTGTGACAGGTGAGGACCAGGTGTGACAGGTGAGGGCCCAGGTGTGACAGGTGAGAGCCCAGGTGTGACAGGTGAGGACCAGGTGAGAGCCCAGGTGTGACAGGTGAGGGCCCAGGTGTGACAGGTGAGGAGCAGGTGAGGGCCCAGGTGTGACAGGTGAGAGCCCAGGTGAGAGCCCAGGTGTGACAGGTGAGAGCCCAGGTGTGACAGGTGAGGACCAGGTGTGACAGGTGAGGGCCCAGGTGTGACAGGTGAGAGCCCAGGTGTGACAGGTGAGGACCAGGTGAGAGCCCAGGTGTGACAGGTGAGGGCCCAGGTGTGACAGGTGAGGGCCCAGGTGTGACAGGTGAGGCCCAGGTGAGAGCCCAGGTGTGACAGGTGAGAGCACAGGTGAGGGTATAGGTGAGGGCCCATGTGTGACAGGTGAGGCCCAGGTGTGACAGGTGAGAGCACAGGTGTGACAGGTGACAGGTGAGGGCCCAGGTGTGACAGGTGAGGGCCCAGGTGTGACAGGTGAGAGCACAGGTGTGCCAGGTGAGGGCCCAGGTGTGACAGGTGAGGGCCCAGGTGTGACAGGTGAGGGCCCAGGTGTGACAGGTGAGGAGCAGGTGAGAGCCCAGGTGTGACAGGTGAGAGCCCAGGTGTGACAGGTGAGGACCAGGTGAGAGCCCAGGTGTGACAGGTGAGAGCCCAGGTGTGACAGGTGAGAGCCCAGGTGTGACAGGTGAGGGCCCAGGTGTGACAGGTGAGAGCCCAGGCGTGACAGGTGACAGGTGAGAGCCCAGGTGTGCCAGATGAGAGCACAGGTGTGACAGGTGAGGGTACAGGTGAGGGCCCAGGTGTGACAGGTGAGAGCACAGGTGTGACAGGTGAGGACCAGGTGAGAGCCCAGGTGTGACAGGTGAGAGCCCAGGTGTGACAGGTGAGGAGCAGGTGTGACAGGTGAGAGCCCAGGTGTGACAGGTGAGGAGCAGGTGAGAGCCCAGGTGTGACAGGTGAGAGCCCAGGTGTGACAGGTGAGAGCCCAGGTGAGAGCCCAGGTGTGACAGGTGAGAGCCCAGGTGTGACAGGTGACAGGTGAGAGCCCAGGTGTGACAGGTGAGGCCCAGGTGAGAGCACAGGTGTGACAGGTGAGAGCCCAGGCGTGCCAGGTGAGAGCACAGGTGTGACAGGTGAGGACCAGGTGAGAGCCCAGGTGTGACAGGTGAGAGCCCAGGTGTGACAGGTGAGGAGCAGGTGTGACAGGTGAGAGCCCAGGTGTGACAGGTGAGGAGCAGGTGAGAGCCCAGGTGTGACAGGTGAGAGCCCAGGTGTGACAGGTGAGAGCCCAGGTGAGAGCCCAGGTGTGACAGGTGAGAGCCCAGGTGTGACAGGTGACAGGTGAGAGCCCAGGTGTGACAGGTGAGGCCCAGGTGAGAGCACAGGTGTGACAGGTGAGAGCCCAGGCGTGCCAGGTGAGAGCCCACCTGCGGCAGGTGCGCCAGGCCCCTCACCTGTGCGGCTGTCGCGCACGAAGCTCTGGATGATGGCGCTCTTCCTGCACAGATCCTCCGCCATCGAGGCGCTCGACACCTCCAGGTGCCTCACCTGAGCCAGGGGGCGGAGCCAGATGAGACCCCGCCCCTTCCCTCCCAGTCCCCTCCCAGTTTATCCCAGTATAAACCAGTGCATCCCAGTCCCCTCCCAGCCACATTTTTGCCCCAAATTCTCCGTTTTTCACCCCAAAACCGTCGGGTTTTCCCCTCCCAGTTCCTCCCAGTCCCTCCCAGTCCATCCCAGTTCCTCCTAGTCCCTATCTCAGTCCCTCCCAGTCCCTTCCCAGTTTATCCCAGTATAAACCAGTCCCCCCCAGTCCCTCCCAATCCCTCCCAGTTCCCCTTCCCAGTCCCTCCCAGTGCTCCCAGTCCCTCTCAATCCCCTTCCAGTCCCTCCCAGTTCCCTCCCAGTCCCTCCCAGTTCCCTCCCAGTTCCCTTCCAGTTCCCCCCAATCCCCTCCCAGTCCCTCCCAGTTCCTCCCAATCCCCTCCCAGTCCATCCCATTCCCCTCCCAGTCCCTCCCAGTTCCCCCCAATCCCCTTCCAGTTCCCACCAGTCCCTCCCAACCCCCTCCCAGCCCCTCCCAATCCCCTCCCAATCCCCTCCCAATCCCTTCCCAGCCCCTCCCAGTATAAACCAGTGCTCCCAGTTACCTTCTCCTCCAGCAGCCAGCGCTCCTGCTGGCTCTGGGCCAGGCGCTGGAACAGCTCGGCCACCTCGGCCGGGGAGAGGCCGCCCCCGGCCGGGACCCCCCCGGTGCCGCTGCCGCCGCCGGGGCTGCCCGAGCCCGACTGCCGGATGGGGGCGAGGGGCGGGGTCAGCGGGACACGCCCACCGAAGCTCCGCCCACCCATTTGGGTTAATTATTGGGGGGTGTGAAATGGGAAGCTCTGCCTCCCGTTGGGTTAAATATGGAGGGATGGGTGAAATGGCCACACCCACTGAAGCTCCGCCCCCCATTTGGGTTAATTATGGGGGTGTTTGTGAAATGGCCACGCCCACTGAAGCTCCGCCCCCCACCATTGGGTTAATCTGGGTGGTTAAATGGCCACGCCCACTGAAGCTCCGCCCCCCCCATTTGGGTTAATTATTGGGGGTGTGAAATGGGAAGCTCCACCCCCCGTTGGGTTAAATATGGAGGGGGGGTGAAATGGCCACGCCCACTGAAGCTCCGCCCCCACTGGTTAAATATGGAGGTGTGTGGGGAAATAGCCACGCCCACTTAAGCTCCACCCCCCCATTTGGGTTAAATATTGAGGGTGTTTGTGAAATGGCCACGCCCACTGAAGCTCCGCCCCCCCATTTGGGTTAATTATTGGGGGGTGTGAAATGGGAAGCTCCGCCCCCCGTTGGGTTAAATATGGGGGGTGTGAAATGGCCACGCCCACCGAAGCTCCGCCCATCCATTTGGGTTAATTATTGGGGGTGTGAAATGGGAAGCTCCGCCCCCCATTGGGTTAAATATGGGGGGGGGGGGGTGAAATGGCCACGCCCACTGAAGCTCCTCCTCCCCCATTTGGGTTAATTATGGGGGTGTGGAATGGGAAGCTCCGCCCCCTGTTGGGTTAAATATGGAGGGCTGGGTGAAATGGCCACGCCCATTGAAGCTCCGCCCCCAGTGGGTTAATTATAGGGGGTGTGAAATAGCCACGCCCACTTAAGCTCCGCCCCACCATTAAATATGGGGGAGTGTGTTAAATGGCCAGATCTACTGAAGCTCCACCCCCAATTTGGGTTAAATATGGGGGGTGTGAAATGGCCACGCCCACTGAAGCTCCGCCCCCCCACCATTGGGTTAATTATGGGGGGTTGCGAAATGGCCACGCCCACTTAAGCTCTGCCCCCACTGGTTAAATATGGAGGGATGGGTTAAATGGCCACGCCCACTGAAGCTCCACCCCCCATTGGGTTAAATATGGGTGTGTGTGTGAAATGGCCACGCCCACTGAAGCTCCGCCCCCACCATTAATTATGTGTGTGTGTGTGAAATGGCCACGCCCACTGAAGCTTCGCCCCCTCATTTGGGTTAAATACGGGGGGTGTGAAATGGCCACGCCCATTGAAGCTCCGCCCTCCATTTGGGTTAATTATTGGGGGGTGTGAAATGGGAAGCTCCGCCCCCCATTGGGTTAAATATGGAGGGATGGGTGAAATGGCCACGCCCATTGAAGCTCCGCCCCCGCTTGGGTTAATTATGGGGGTGTGGAATGGCCACGCCCACTGAAGCTCCGCCCCCGCCGTTAATTATGGGGGGTGAAATGGCCACGCCCATTGAAGCTCCACCCCCATTGGGTTAATTATGGGGGGGGGTGAAATGGCCACACCCACTAAAGCTCCGCCCCCATTTGGGTTAATTATGGAGGTGTGTGTGAAATGGCCACGCCCATTGAAGCTCCACCCCCATTGGGTTAATTATGGGAGTGTGAAATGGCCACGCCCACTTAAGCTCCACTCCCCCCATATGGTTTAAATATTGAGGGTGTTTGTGAAATGGCCACGCCCATTGAAGCTCCGCCCCATTGGATTAATTATGGAGGAGGGTGTTAAATGGCCACGCCCACTGAAGCTCCGCCCCCGCCATCTAAATATTGCGTGTGTGAAATGGCCACGCCCATTGAAGCTCCGCCCCCCACTTGGGTTGATTATGGGGGTGTGAAATGGCCACGCCCACTTAAGCTCCACCCCCACCCCCTCCATTTGGGTTAATTATGGGGGGGTGTGAAATGGCCACGCCCATTGAAGCTCCGCCCCTCCATTTGGGTTAATTTGGGTGGTTAAATGGCCACGCCCACTGAAGCTCCGCCCCCCCACTTGGGTTAATTATTGGGGGGTGTGAAATGGGAAGCTCCGCCCCCCGTTGGGTTAAATATGGAGGGATGGGTGAAATGGCCACGCCCACTGAAGCTCCGCCCCCCAGTGGGTTAAATATGGGGGGGTTTGAAATGGCCACGCCCACTGAAGCTCCGCCCCCAGAGTTCGGTTAATTATTGGGGTGTGTGAAATGGTCACGCCCACTTAAGCTCCGCCCCCCATTTGGGTTAATTATGGGGGTGTTTGTGAAATAGCCACGCCCACTGAAGCTCCGCCCCCCGCCATTGGGTTAATTTGGGTGGTTAAATGGCCATGCCCATTGAAGCTCCGCCCTCTTTGGGTTAAATATGGGGGGGTTGAAATGGCCACGCCCACTTAAGCTCCGCCCCCACTTGGGTTAATTATGGGGGGTTGTGAAATGGCCACGCCCACTGAAGCTCCGCCCCCTTGGGTTAAATATGGAGGTGTGTGAAATGGCCACGCCCACTGAAGCTCCGCCCCCCACTTGGGTTAATTATGGAGGTGTGTGTTAAATGGCCACGCCCACTAAAGCTCCGCCCCCATTGGGTTAAATATGGAGGGATGGGTGAAATGGCCACGCCCACTTAAGCCCCACCCCCCCCATTTGGGTTAAATATGGTGGGGGTTGTGAAATGGCCACGCCCACTGAAGCTCTGCCCCATTGGGTTAATTATGGAGGTGTGTGGGAAATGGCCACGCCCACTTTGGGCTGAGTGCCCCTCCCACCATGCCGGCCTAAAAGCCACGCCCCTGTTGGGTCACACCCATCTAAGCCACGCCCTCATTTTTGAGGGAACGCCCATCTAAGCCACGCCCCAAATTGTTTGGGCACCAATTAAGACAGGCTCACCCGGCCACACCCCTTTAAGCCACACCCACTTGGCCACACCCCTTAAAGCCACACCCCATCACACCCTTTAAAGCCACACCCACCGGGTCACGCCCTTTTAAGCCACACCCCCCAACCACACCCTGTTAAGCCACACCCCCGCCACACCCTTTAAAGCCACACCCCCAATTAGCCCCAAAGCCACGCCCCCAATTTTCACACCCCTTTTAGCCACGCCCCCCCCGGCCATCACAACCCTCCCGACCACCCCTTTAAGCCACGCCCTCCCAAAGCCACACCCAGCTAAGCCACACCCCCAATCTACTCCAACCCCTTAAGCCACGCCCACACAACCCCACCCATTCCCAGGCTCCACCTCCTTTATGTGAAGCCACCCCCCCTCCTTTAAGCCACACCCCCCTCGCCGAGGCCACGCCCCCGTCGCTGAGGCCACGCCCACCTTGGTGCTGCCGGGGGCGGAGCCGTCGCGGCCCAATGAGGAGACGGAGCTGCTGTCCCCGCCCGGGGCCCCGCCCCGGGGAGCCCCCGTCCAGCCCCAGCTCCTCCAGCCCTGCGGGGGGACCCCAAAAATACAGTCAGGGACCCCCAAAATTTCATCAGGGAGCCCAAAAACTTATCAGGGACCCCAAAATTCTGTCAGGGACCCCAAAATTTCATCAGGGAGCCCAAAAATCCAGTCAGGGAGCCCAAAATTCAGTGAGGGACCCCCAAAAACTGCATCAGGGACCCCAAAAAACCTGTCAGGGAGCCCAAAAATCCAGTCAGGGAGCCCAAAATCACATCAGAGACCCCAAAATTCCATCAGGGACCCCAAAATCACACCAGAGACCCCAAAATCCAGTTAGGGACCCCAAAAATTGCATCAGGGACGCCAAAAACCTCATCAAGGACCCCAAAAATTCTGTCAGGGACCCCAAAAACTGCATCAGGGACCCCAAAATTATGTCAGGGACACCCAAAATTCCATCAGGGAGCCCAAAATCTTATCAAGGACCCCAAAATCCAGTTAGGGACCCGAAAATTATGTCAGGGACACCCAAAATCCAGTCAGGGACCCCCAAAATCACATCAGGGACCCCAAAATTCTGTCAGGGACCCCAAAAATCCAGTCAGGGACCCCAAAAATCTCATCAGGGACCCCAAAATCCATCAGGGAGCCCAAAATTCAGTGAGGGACCCCCAAAAACTGCATCAGGGACCCCAAAAACTGAATCAGGGACCCCAAAAATCCAGTGAGGGACCCCAAAAACTGAATCAGGGACCCCAAAAACTGAATCAGGGACCCCAAAAATCCAGTCAGGGACCCCAAAATTGCATCAGGGACCCCCAAAATTCCAGTTAGGGACCCCAAAAACTGAATCAGGGACCCCAAAATCGCATCAGGGACACCCAAAATTCCATCAGGGAGCCCAAAATTGCATCAGAGACCCCAAAATTCAGTGAGGGACCCCAAAATCGCATCAGGGACCCCCAAAATCCAGTGAGGGACCCCAAAATTTGCATCAGGGAGCCCAAAATTCTCATCAGGGACCCCAAATTTCTGTCAGGGACCCTAAAATGCACCTCGAGCTCCCCCCAAATTTCAGGGCTCTCCACCCAGAATTTTGGGACCTCCCCACCCAAAATTTCAGGGCTCCCCCACCCAATTTGGGACCACTTCACCCCAAATTTTGGGACCCTCACCCAATTTGGGACCCCCACCACCCCAAATTCTTGAACCTCCCCACCCCAAATTTTTGGACTCCCCCAAACAAATATCAGGACTCCCCCACCCCAAATTTTGGGACCTCCCCACTCCGACTTTGGGACCTCCCCACCCCAAAATTTCGAGGCTCCCCCCAAACAAATTTCAGGCTTCCAAATTTTGGATCCCCCACCCAATTTCGGACCTCCCCACCCCAAATTCTTGAACCTCCCCACCCTAAATTTTGAACTTTCCCACCCCAGAATTTCAGGGCTCCCCCACCCACCCCAACTTTGGACCTCCTCACCCCAAATTCTGGAGCTCCCCACCCCAAATTTTTGGATCTCTCCACCCAAATTTTGGGACCCCCCTGACCCCAAATTTTGGGACCTCCCCACCCACTTTTGGACCACTTCACCCCACGTTTTGGGACCTCCCCACCCCAAATTTTTGGACTCCCCCAGACAAATATCAGGACTCCCCCACCCCAAATTTTGTGACCTCCCCACCCAAATTTTGAACCTTCCCACCCCAAAATTTCGAGGCTCCCCCCAAAACAAATTTCAGGCTTCCAAATTTTGGATTCCCCATCCAATTTCGGACCTCCCCACCCCAAATTTTGGACCTTTCCTCCACCCATTTTCACACCACTTCACCCCAAATTTTAGGACCCTCCACCCCAAATTTTTGGAACCCACCACCCCAAATTCTTGAACCTCCCCACCCCAAATTTTGGGACCTCCCCACCCCAAATTCAGAGGCTCCCCACCCAATTTGGGATCTCCCCAGCCCAATTTTGAACCTTCCCATCCCAAAATTTCGGGGCTCCCCCACCCCAACTTTGGACCTCCTCACCCCAAATTTTGGGCCTCCCCACCCCAAATTCAGGGGCTCTCCCACCCCAACTTCGACCTCCCCATCCCAGATTTTGAACCTTCCCACCCCAAAATTTCGGAGCTCCTCATCCCTCAAATTTCAGGGCTCCCCCCAAACAAATTTCAGGCTTCCAAATTTTAGATCCCCCACCCCAACTTTGGACCTCCCCAGCCCAAATTTTGGACATCCTCACCCGAAATTTTGGGACCTCCCCTCCCCAAATTTTGGGACCTCCCCACTCCGAATTTGGGACCTCCCCACCCCAAAATTTCAGGGCTCCCCCCAAAACAAATTTCAGGCTTCCAAATTTTGGATTCCCCACCCAATTTCAAACCTCCCCACCCCAAATTTTGACCTCCCCGCCCCAATTTTGAACCTTCCCACCCCAAAATTTCAGGGCTCCCCCACCCCAACTTTGGACCTCCTCACCCCAAATTCTGGAGCTCCCCACCCCAAATTTTTGGATCTCTCCAGCCAAATTTTGGGACCTCTACACCCCAAATTCGGGGGCTCCCCCACCCCAATTCTGAACCTCCCCACCCCAAAATTTCGGGGCTTCCCCCCGAACAAATTCCAGGCTTCCAAATTTTGGATCCCCCACCCAATTTCGGACCTCCCCCCAAATTTTTGGACCCCAAACCCCCCAAAATTTTGGGGTCCCCCCTGACCGGCACGGGCCCTGTTGGGCACCAGCAGCTCCTGCAGCCGCTCCTGCAGCCGCTCCCCCCCGGCGCCGCTCCAGCTGCAGCTGCCGCCTCAGGTCCTTCAGCTGCACGGGGGGAAGGATTTTGGGGGTTTTTTGGGGGTTTTTGGGGGTCCCCAAAACCTTCAGGGGGTCCCCAAAATCGGGGGGAAGCAGGGGGAAGGGAGGGGGGGGGTCGCTCACGGCGGCGCTGCCTTTCTTCTCCAGGATGCGCTGCCCGTCCTGCACGTCCTTCAGCTCCTGGAGGGGTTTTGGGGGGATTTTGGGGGGTTTGGGGGGTTTTTGGGGGGGTTTTGGGGGGATTTGGGCGGATTTGGGGGGATTTTGAGGGAATTGGAGGGGATTTTGGGGGATTTTGGAGGGGTTTGAGGGGGATTTGGGTGAATTTTGGGTGGATTTTGGGGGATTTGGGTGGATTTGGGGGGATTTTGGGGGGATTTTTGGAAGATTTTGGGAGGATTTGGGGGGATTTTGGGGGGATTTTGGGGGATTTTGGGGGGATTTGGGGGGGATTTGGGGGGGATTTGGGGGGGATTTTGGGGGGATTTTGGGTGGACTTTGGGTGGACTTTGGGTGGAATTTGGGTGGATTTGGGTGGATTTGGGTGGACTTTGGGTGGACTTTGGGTGGACTTTGGGTGGACTTTGGGTGGATTTTGGGGGATTTGGGGGGATTTTGGGTGGATTTTGGGTGGATTTGGGGGGATTTTGGGGGATTTTGGGTAGATTTGGGGGGATTTTGGGCGGATTTGGGGGGATTTGGGGCCATTTTGGGTGGATTTGGGGGTATTTTGAGGGGATTTTAGGTGGATTTGAGGGGATTTGGGTGGATTTTGGGTGGATTTGGGGGGATTTGGGTGGATTTTGGGTGGATTTTGGGTGGATTTTGGATGGATTTGGGTGGATTTTGGGCCGTTTTGGGTGGATTTGGGTGGATTTGGGTGGATTTTGGGTGGATTTTGGGTGGATTTTGGATGGATTTGGGTGGATTTTGGGCCGTTTTGGGTGGATTTGGGTGGATTTTGGGTGGATTTTGGGGGATTTTGGGTGGATTTGAGTGGATTTTGGGTGATTTTGGGTGGATTTTGGGTGGATTTTGGGGGGATTTGGGGTGGATTTTGGGTGATTTTGCTGGATTTGGGTGGATTTGGGTGGATTTGGGGGGATTTGGGGGATTTTGGGGGGATTTGGGTGGATTTTGGATGGATTTGGGAGGATTTTGGGTGGATTTTGGCTGGATTTTGGCTGGATTTGGGTGGATTTGGGTGGATTTGGGTGGATTTGGGTGGATTTTGGGTGGATCTGGGTGGATTTTGGGTGGATTTTGGGGGATTTGGGAGGATTTTGGGGGGATTTTGGGGGATTTGGGTGGATTTTGGGTGGATTTTGGGGGATTTTGGGTGGATTTTGAGTGGATTTGGGTGGATTTGGGGTGGATTTTGGGTGGATTTGGGTGGATTTGGGTGGATTTTGGGTGGATTTGGGTGGATTTGGGTGGATTTTGGGTGGATTTGGGTGGATTTTAGGTGGATTTAGGTGGATTTTGGGGGATTTTGGGGGGATTTTAGGGGGATTTTGGGTGGATTTTGGATGGATTTGGGTGGATTTGTGTGGATTTTGGGTGGATTTGGGTGGATTTTGAGGGGATTTTGGGTGGATTTGGGTGATTTGGGGGGATTTTGGGGGCATTTGGGGGGTTTGGGTGGATTTTGGATGGATTTGGGAGGATTTTGGGTGGATTTTGCGTGGATTTTGGGGGATTTTGGGCTGTTTTGGGGGGATTTTGGGGGATTTTGGGTGGATTTTGGGTGGATTTTGGATGGATTTAGATGGATTTGGGTGGATTTGGGTGGATTTTGGGTGGATTTTGGGTGGATTTTGGGTGGATTTTGGGTGATTTTGGGCTGTTTTGGGAGGATTTTGGGTGGATTTTGGGGGATTTTGGGGGATTTTGGGCCCCACCTGGCGCAGGGCGCGCCCCTCGGCCTCGTGCAGCTCCCGCAGCCGCTGCTCCTCCCCCAGCGCCGCCCGCAGCCGCCCCAGCTCCGCCTGCAGAGACAATTTTGGGAGAATTTGGGACATTTTGGGACATTTTGGGGACATTTTGGGGACATTTTGGGGACATTTTGGGACAATTTGGGACATTCGGGGACTCAAAATCCCTCAAAATCTCACAAAATTGACCCAAAATCTCCCCAATTTTACCCCAAAATTACCAAAATTTACCCCAAAATCTGCCAAATTCACCCCAAAACCCCTCAAGTCTCCCAAAAATCCCCCAAATTTTACCCCCAAATTACCAAAATTTACCCCAAATCCCCCAAAATTCACCCCAAAACCCCTCACATCTCCCAAAATCTCCAAAAATTTACCCAAAATCTCCCGAAATCTCCTGGAATTCACCCAAAATCTCCCCAAAATCACCAAAATTCACCCCAAATCCCCCAAAATTTACCCCAAATCCCCCAAAATCTCCAAAAATTTACCCAAAATCTTCCCTCAATCTCCTAAAATCTCCCAAGTTCACCCAAAATCCCATAAAATTCACCCAAAACCTCCCAAAATTAACCCCGAATCCCCTCAAGTCTCCCAAAATCTCCCAAATTTTACCCCAAAAATCCCTCCAGATTCCCAGAATCTCCCCAAAATTACCAAAATTTACCCCAAATCCCCCCAAATTTACTCCAAATCTCACAAAATTTACCCCAAATCCCCCAAAATTACCAAAATCCCCCAAATTTCCCCCCAAAATCCCCTCCCCTGACCTGGAGCTGCCCCCTCTGCTGCTCCTCCTCCTCCCGCAGCCGCTCCTGGGGGGGCACAGGGGGGGGTTGGGGGGGTCCCCGAGGCCCGGGGGGGACCCCCAAAGGTGGGGAGGGGTCCTGGGGGTCTCTGGGGGTCCCTGGGGGTCCCTGGGGGGTCCCTGGGGGGTCCCTGGGGGTCTCTGGGGGTCCCTGGGGGTTCCCTGGGGGGGTCTCTGGGGGTCCCTGGGGGGGTCTCTGGGGGTCCCTGGGGGTTCCCTGGGGGGGCTCTGGGGGTCTCTGGGGGTCCCTGGGGGGGCTCTGGGGGTCTCTGGGGGGTCCTTGGGGGGTCTCTGGGGGTCCCCGGGGGTCACCTGGGTGGTCTCAGCCTCCTGCAGGCGCTGGCGCAGCTCGTCCCGCTCACCTGAGCACACCTGGGGAGGGGGGGTGGGATCAGGTGACCCCAAAATCCCCCCCCAGGAACCCCAAAAATCCTCCCAAACCCCCCCAGAACCCCCCAAACCCCCTCAGGGACCCCCCCAGACCCCCCCAGAACTGCAGCTGCCCCTCCAGGGACCCCCCCAAGCCCCCCCAGACCCCCCAAAGGACCCCTCAAATCCCCCCCAAGACCCCCCCAGACCCCCCCCAGACCTGCAGCTGCCCCTCCAGAGACCCCCCAAACCTCCCCAGGACCCCCCCCAAGCCCCCCCAAACCCGCCTAAATCCCCCCAGGGACCCTCCCAAGCCCCCCCCCGGACCCCCCAAACCCCCTCATGGAACCCCCAGACCCCCCCAAGCTCCAGTCCCCCCCCCAGACCTGCAGCTGCCCCTCCAGGGACCCCCCAACCCTCCCCCAGGGACCCCCAAACCCCCTCAGGACTCCCCAAAATCCCCCAGGACCCCCCAAACCCCCCCAAACTCCTCCAGGAACCCCCCAAGCCCCCCCAAGACCCCCCCAAACCCCCCCAGACCCGCAGCTGCCCCTCCAGAGACCCCCCCAAGCCCCCCCAGGACCCCCCAAACCCCCTCATGGACCCCCCAGACCCCCCCAGGACCCTCCCAAACCCCCCCAAGCCCCCCCAGGACCCCCCCAGACCTGCAGCTGCCCCTCCAGGGCCCCCCCAAATCCCCCAAACCCCTCCAGGACCCCCCGAGGACCCCCCCAACCCCCCCCAGGACCCCCCCAACCCCCCCCCAGGACCCCCCCAAACCCCCCCAGGACCCCCCCAAACCTGCAGCTGCCCCTCCAGGGGACCCCCCAGGACGCCCCCAACCCCTCCCAGACCCCCCAAGCCCCCCGAACTCCCCCAGGCCCCCCCAAGCCCCTCAGACCTGCAGCTGCCCCTCCAGGGACCCCCAAAACCCCCCAAACCCACCCAAACCCCCTCCAGGACCCCCCCAAATCCCCCCAGGACCCCCCCAAGCCCCCCAGACCCCCCAGGCCCCCAGACCTGCAGCTGCCCCTCCAGGCTCTCCTCTGGCTCCGCTCTCCCGCAGCTCCCGGGCCTGGCCTCGCTCAGCTCCTGCAGCCGCCCCTGGGCCTGGACCCCGCACAGCACCCCAAAAACAAACCTATAGAGCCCCTATGGCATCTATAGGGTATCCATAGGGGATCTATAGGGTATCCATAAGGCTCTACAGGGTCACTATGCTATCTATAGGGTATCTGTAGGATATCCATATGGATCTATAGGGTTCTATAGGGTCCCTATGGTACCTATAGGGTATCCATAGGGCCCCCATAGGATCTATAGGGTTCTATAGGGTGTCTCTAGGGGATCCATAGGACCCCATAGGATCTATAGGGTATCTATAGGGTTCTATAGGGTATCCATAAGGTATCCATAGGGGCACCCATAGGATCTATAGGGTATCTATAGGGTACCTATAGGGTATCTATAGGGCTCTATGGGGTCTCTATGGGGTCTCTATGGGGTCTGTGTGGGGTGCTGTGGGTGCTATGGGGTCCGTGTGGGGTCTCTATGGGGTCTGTGTGGGGTGCTATGGGGTCTCTAGGGTGTCTATGGGGTATCCATAGGGCCCCCCTAGGGGTCTATAGGGCCCCCATAGGGTTCTATAGGGTATCTATAGGGTGCCCATAGGATCTATAGGGTATTTATAGGTGTATCTGTAGGGTATCCATAGGGTGTCTATAGGGTATCCACAGGGCCCCCATAGAATCTATAGGGTATCTATTGGGTGTCTATAGGGGATCCATAGGACCCCATAGGATCTACAGGGCATCTATAGGATTCTATAGGGTATCCATAGGGTATCTATAGGGTGCCCACAGGATCTCTAGGGTATCTAGAGGGTTCTACAGGGTATCCATAGGGTATCCGTAGGGTGTCTATGGGGTATCTATAGGGTATCCATAGGGTCCCCATAGGATCTATAGGGTTCTATAGGGTGTCTATAGGGTATCTATAGGCCCCCATAGGATCTGTAGAGTATCTATAGGATTCTATAGGGTATCCATAGGGTATCTATAGGGGTGCCCATAGGATCTCTAGGGTATCTAGAGGGTTCTACAGGGTATCCATAGGGTATCCGTAGGGTGTCTATGGGGTGTCTATAGGGGATCCATAGGGCCCACATAGGATCTATAGGGTTCTATAGGGTGTCTACAGGGTATTTATAGGGCCCCCATAGCATCTGTAGGGTATCTATAGGGTACCTAGGGTATCTATAAGGTTCCATAGGGTATCCATAGGATCTATAGGGTATCTATAGGCCCCCATAGGATCTATAGGGTATCTATAGGATTCTATAGGGTATCTACAGGGTGTCTATAGGATATCTATAGGGTATCCATACGGCACCCATAGGATCTATAGGGTTCTTTAGGGTATCCATAGGGTATCCATAGGGTGTCTATAGGGTGTCTATAGGGTCCCATGGATCTATAGGGTTCTATAGGGTATCCGTAGGGTTCTACAGGGTATCTATAGGGTGCCCATAGGACCTATAGGATATCTATAGGGTGTCTATAGGGTATCCATATGGCACCCATAGGATCTATAGGGGTATCTATAGGATTCTATAGGGTGTCCATAGGGTATCTATATGCTGTCTATAGGGTATCCATAAGGTATCTATAGGGGATCCATAGGGTATCCATAGGGTATCCATAGGGTGTCTATAGGGGATCCATAGGGTGCCCATAGGATCTATAGGGTTCTATAGGGTATCCATAGGGTTCTATAGGGTTCTATAGGGGATCCATAGGGATCTATAGGGTATCCATAGGCTCCAGACCTGCGTGGCCGCCTCCAGCTGCTGCTGCAGGCGCCGGCTGCGCTCCCGCAGCTCCTGCAGCTCCTGCAGCTCCTGCGCCTCCCGCGCCTCCCGCGCCTCCTGCAGCTGCTGCAGCTGCTGCGCACAGCGCGAGCGCAGCGCCTCCGCCTCCGCCCTGCCGGGGCCCAAACATGCGATGAGACACCCTAAAAACGGCCTAAAACACCCTAAAAATGGCCTAAAACACCCAAACATGCGATGAGACACCCTAAAAACGGCCCAAAACACCCTAAAAACGGCCTAAAACACCCCAGAAATGGCCCAAAACACCCCAAAAACGGCCTAAACCACCCTAAAAATGGCCTAAACCAACCTAAAAATGGCCTAAAACACCCCAAAAACGGGATGGGACACCCCCAACACGGCCTAAACCACCCTAAAAACGGCCTAAAACACCCAAAAATGGCCTAAAACACCCCAAAAATGGATGGGACACCCCAGAAACGGCCCAAAACACCCTAAAAACGGCCCAAAAACCACACCCAAAAACGGCCCAAAACACCCCAAAAATGGCCCAAAACACCCTAAAAACGGCCTAAACCACCCTAAAAACAGCCTAAAACACCCTAAAAACGGGATGGGACACCCCAAAACGGCCTAAAACACCCAAAAATGTCCTAAAACACCCCAAAAATGGGATAAAACACCCCAAAAATGGGATGGACACCCAAAAACAGCCCAAATCACCCTAAAACGGCCCAAAACACCCCAAAAATGGCCTAAACCACCCTAAAATGGCCTAAAACACCCCAAAAATGGCCTAAAATACCCAAAAATGGGATGGGAAACCCCAAACACGGGATGGGAAACCCCAAAAATGGGACAGGGAAACCCCAAAAATGGGACAGGACACCCTAAAAGCTGCCCTGGATACCCCAAAAATGGGATGGGACACCCCAAAAAACGGCCTAAAACACCCTAAAAACGGCCTAACCACCCCAAAAATGGCCTAAAACAGCCCAGAAATGGGATGGGAAACCCCAAAAATGGCCCAAAACACCCCAGAAATGGATGGGAAACCCCAAAAATGGCCCAAAACACCCCAAAACGGCCCAAAACACCCTAAAAACGGCCTAAACCACCCCAAAAACGGCCTAAAAAACACCCAAAAATGGGATGGGAAACCCCAAAAAACGGATGGGACACCCCAAAAATGGGATGGGAAACCCCAAAAACGGCCTAAAACACCCCAAAAACGGCCTAAAACACCCCAGAAACGGCCCAAAACACCCCAAAAACGGCCCAAAACACCCCCAAAACGGCCCAAAACACCCCAAAAATGGGATGGGACACCCCAAAAATGGCCTAAAAAACCCCAAAAACGGCCTAAAACACCCAAAAATGGGATGGGACACTCCAAAAACGGCCTAAAACACCCAAAAATGGGATAAAACACCCCAAAAACGGATGGGACACCCCAAAAACGGCCCAAAACACCCTAAAAAATGGCCTAAACCACCCCAAAAACTGCCCAGGACACCCCAAAAATGGCCTAGAACAGCCCAAAAATGGGATGGGACACCCCAAAAATGGGATGGGAAACCCCAAAACCGGCCCAAAACACCCCAAAAATGGCCTAAACCACCCCAAAAACGGGACAGGAAACCCCAAAAATGGGATGGGATACCCCAAAAATGGGATGGGAAACCCCAAAAATGGGATGGGGAAACCCCAAAAACGGCCTAAAACACCCCAAAAACGGCCCAAAACACCCCCAAAACGGCCCAAAACACCCCAAAAATGGGATGGGACACCCAAAAATGGCCTAAAAACCCCAAAAACGGCCTAAAACACCCCAAAAATGGGATGGGACACCCCAAAAACGGCCCAAAACACCCTAAAAATGGCCTAAACCACCCCAAAAACTGCCCAGGACACCCCAAAAATGGCCTAGAACAGCCAAAAATGGGATGGGACATCCCAAAACGGCCTAAAACACCCCAAAAACTGCCCAGGACACCTCAAAAATGGGATGGGACACCCCAAAAATGGGATGGGACACCCCAAAAACGGATGGGAACACCCCAAAAACAGCCTAAACCACCCTAAAAACGGCCTAAACCACCCAAAAATGGGATGGGACACCCCAAAAACGGCCTCAAACACCCCAAAAATGGGACAGGAAACCCCAAACACGGGATGGGACACCCCAGAAACGGCCCAAACACCCAAAAATGGGATGGGACACCCCAAAAACTGCCCAGGATAGCCAAAATTGGCCTAAAACACCCCAAAACGGGATGGGACACCCCAAAAACAGCCTAAAACACCCCCAAAAATGGGATAAAACACCCCAAAAATGGCCTAAAACCACCAGGATACCCCAAAAATGGCCTAAAACAGCCCAAAAATGGGATGGGACACCCCAAAAATGGGATGGGGCACCCTAAAAGCTGCCCTGGATACCCCAAAAATGGCTGGGAAACCCCAAAAACTGCCAGGATAGCCAAAAATGGCCTAAAACAGCCCAAAAATGGGACGGGAAACCCCAAAAATGGGACAGGAAACTCCAAAAATGGCCCCAAAAACCAGCAGGGACACCCCAAAAATGGCTGGGACACCCCAAAATCTGCCCAGGATACCCCAAAACCCATCTGGGACCCCTGAAAATGCCCCCCCAGAGAGCCCCAAAAATCCCCCAAAAATCCCCCAAAATTCCCACAAAATCTCCCCAAAATTCCCCAAATCCTCCCAAAAATTCCCACAAAATCCCCCAAAATTCCCCAATTTCCCCCCAAATTCCCCGAAATCCCAAAAATTCCCACCAAATTTTCCCAAAATCCCCAAATTTCCCAAATTCCCCTGAAAATTCTCCAAATTCCCCCCAAATTCCCCCAAATTTTCCCCCAAATCCCCAAATTTCCCAAAATTTCCCCCAAATCCCCACCGCTCTCCCGAGCAGCGTCTCCTTCTCCTCCTGCAGCCGCTGGAAACTGAGGGAAAACCGGGGGAAAATGGCAAAAATGGGGAAAAATTGGAAAATGACGAAAAAATGGGGAAAAATGGGGAAATTGGGGGGGAAATGCCAAAAAAATGAGGGGGAATTGGGGGAAAAATGGGGAAAAATGGCAAAAATGGGGAAAAAATTGGGGGGAAAATGGGAAAAAATGGGGGGAAATGGGCAAAAATGGGCAAAAAAATGGGGAAAAAATGGGGAAAGGGGGGAAATTGGGAAAAATGAGAAAAATTGGGGGGAAAAATGGGGAAAAATGGGGAAAAATGGGGAAAACGGGGGGAAAATAGGGAAATTGGGGAAAATTAGGGAAAAAATGGGAAAAAATGGGAAAAAATGGGGGGAAAATGGGCAAAAACGGGGAAAAATGGGGAAAAAATGGGGGGAAAATGGAGAAAAATGGGGAAAATGAGGGAAAAAATGGGAAAAATGGGAAAAAATGAAGAAAAATGGGCAAAAAAGGGAAAATTGGGGGAGAATGAGAGGAAATGGGCAAAAATGGGGAAAAATGGGAAAAAATGAGGAAAAAATAGGGAAATTCAGCAAAAATGAGCAAAAATTGGGAAATTGGGCAAAAATGAGGAAGAAATGGGGGAAATTAGATAAAATGGGAGAAAAATGGGGAAAAATTAGAAAAAAAGAGGAAAATTGGGGGAAAATGAGGGGAAATGGGGAGAAAATGGGAAAAAATGAGAGAAAATGAGAGAAAATGGGGAAAATGGGGAAAATAAGAAAAAAAAGGGGTGGAAATGGGGAAAAATGAGAATAAAAAGGGGGAAAATGAGGAAAAAAGGGAAATTGGGGGAAATGGAGAAAAATGGGGAAAATGAGCCAAAAAATGGGAGAAAATGGGAAAAAAAATGGGAGAAATGGAGAAAAAATGTGAGAAAATGACAAAAAAAGGGAGAAATGGAGAAAAAATGAGGAAAAAAATGAGGAAAAAATGAGGAAAAAAGGGAAAAAATGAGAAAAAAATGAGGAAAAAAAGGGAAAAATGAGAAAATAAAAGAGGGAAATGAGAAAAAAATGAAGGAAATAAAAAATAAAGGATGAAAATCAGGAGAAAAGAGGAAAAAATGGATAAAAACCCCAGGAAACCCCCCCAAAATGTCCCCAAAATGTCCCCAAATTCTCACCTTTCCCGCTGCTTCCCGCAGCTCCTCGGTCAGCTGGGAAATTCGGGGTGGGGGGCACAAAAAATGAGGGGGGGGCAGCGCTTGGACCCCCCCAAAATCCCCAAATTTCATTTTGGAGACCCCAAAAAATCCCAAATTTCACCTTTGGAGACCCCAAAAACTCCAAATTTACCCCGAAGAACCCAAAAAACCTCAAAATTTTCCTTAAAAACCAAATTTCCTCCTGAATCCCCCCCCCAAAAACCCCAAATTTCACCTTGGAGAACCCAAAAAAACCCAAATTTCCTCTCTGAATCCCCAAAAAAACCCAAATTTACTCTTGGAGACCCCAAAAAAAAACCCAAATTTCCTCTTGAAACTCCCAAAAATTCCTCTTGGAGACCCCAAAAAACCCAAAATTTCCTCTTGAAGCCCCCCAAAAACCCAAATTTACCCCTGGAGACCCAAAAAAAAATGCAAATTTCCCCTTTGAAGCCCCCAAAAAACCAAATCCCACCCAAAAAAAACCCAAAAAACCCCAAATTCTCACCTTGGCCACCTCCTCCTGCAGCTGAGCCACCTCTGCCTGCGAGAGACCCCCGGTGAGACCCCTCCCCAAAATCCCCCAAAATCCCCAAAAAATCCCCCCAAAAATCTCCCAAAATCCTCCCAATTATTGATCCTTCCAAATCCCAAATTTCCCCCCCAAAAAAAGAAAAAAAACCCAAAATTTATTCCAAATTCCAGCCCCCAAACCCCTCGAGTCCCCCCAAAAAATCCCCCAAAATTGCCCCCAAATTCCCCTCAAAAAAGCCCCAAAACCCCCCAAAAATCCCCCCAAAAAACCCCAAAAACCCAAAACAATCCCCTCAAATCTAAAAATTCCCCCCAAAAATCCCCCAAAAATCCAAAAAAAAATCCCCAAAAAAATCCACCAAAAGACCCCAAAAATTTCCCCCAAAAAATCCCCCCAAAATCCCCCAAAAATTAAAAAAAAAACCCCAAAACTAAAAAATCCCCAAAAACCAAAAAAATCCCCCAAAAATTCCTCAAAAATCCACCCAAAAATTCCCCAAAATCTGCCAAAAAACCCAAACAAATCCTCCCAAAATTCCCCAAAATCCCCAAAAAATCCCTAAAATCCCCCCAAAATCCTAAAAATCCCCCCAAAAAAATCCCCCCCAAATTCCCCTCAAAAAGCCCAAAAACCCCCAAAATCCCCAAAAATCTCCAAAAAAATCCCCAAAAATCCCCCCAAAAATAAAAAAAAATCTCCCAAAAAATCTCCCAAAAATCCCCAAAAATCCCCCCAAAAAATTTCCCAAAAAATCCCCAAAAATCCAAAAAACCCCAAAAATCCTAAAAAAATCCCAAAAAATCTCCCAATAAATCCCAAAAATCCCCAAAAAATCCTCAAAAAAATCCCCAAAAATCCCAAAAAAAATTCCCAAAAGTCTCCCAAAAATCCCCCCCAAAAATCTCCCAAAAAATCTCCCAAAAATCCCAAAAAACCAAAAAAAATCCCAAAATCCCCCCAACCCCCCTTACCTGGGCCGGGGGCTCCCTGGGGGCGGCGTCTCCCCTCCCCCCTCCTCTCTTCTTTTGGGGGGGTTCTGGGGGGGCTGCGAGGGGGGAGGGGAATCAGAGACCCCCCCCAAAAAAATCCCCCCAAAATCCCCCAGGACCCCCCAAAATCCCCCCCAAATTCTCAGAGACCCCCAAAATCCCCCCCCAAAACCCCTCCCAAATCCCATCCAAAAATCCCCCCAAAATTCCCTCAAAACCCCCAAATCCCCCCCAAAATCCCCCCAAAATCACTTCAGATCCCCCAAAATCTCTCCAAATTTTCAGAGACCCCCCAAAATCCCCCCAGGACCCCCAAAATCCCCCGAATTTTCATATTTCCCCCCAAAATCACTTCAGGACCCCCCCAAATTCCCCCCAAATTCTCAGAGACCCCCCCAAAATCCCCCCAACCCCACCCCCCCCAATCCCATCCAAAAATTCCCCCAAAATCCTCCCAGGACCCCCCAAAATCCCCCCAGGACCCCCCCAAAATTCTCAGATCCCCTCCCCAAATCCCTTCAGGACCCCCCAAAATCCCCCCAAATTCTCAGAGACCTCCCCCAAAATCCTCCAGGACCCCCCAAAACCCCCCCAGGACCCCCCAAAATCACTTCAGGACCCCCAAATTCTCAGATCCACCCAAAAAAGTCACTCCAGGAACCCCAAAATCCCCAAATCCCCCCAGGACCCCCAAAATCGCCCAAAATTTCTCAGATCCCCTCCCCAAATCGCTTCAGAACCCCCAAACATAATCCGATTATCCATCCCCAAAATTCCAACCCCCAAATCCCCCCAGAACCCCTCAAAATCTCTCCAAATTCTCAGAGACCTCCCAAAAATCCCCCAGGACCCCCCAAAATCACTTCAGGACCCCCAAAATCCCCCCAAATTCTCAGAGACCCCCCCAAAAATCACTCCAGGACCCCCCAAAATCACTTCAAGACCCCCCCAGGACCCCCCAAAATCTCTCCAAACCCTCAGAGACCCCCCAAAAATCCCCCAGGGACCCCCCAAAATCCCCAGAATTTTCATATTTCCCCCTAAAATTCCCCCAGGACCCCCCAAATTCTCAGATCCACCCAAAAAAGTCACTCCAGGACCCCCAAAATCCCCGAAAATCCCCCAGGACCTCCCAACCCCCCCCCAGGACCCCCCAAAATCACTTCAGGACCCCCAAAACCCCCCCAAAAATTCTCAGATCCCCTCCCAAAATCACTCCAGGACCCCCAAAATCCCCCCAAATCCCCCAGAACCCCCCAAAATCTCTCCAAATTCTCAGAGACCTCCCAAAAATCCCCCCAGGACCCCCCAAAAATCACTCCAGGACCCCCAAAACCCCCCAAATTCTCAGGTCCCCCCCCAAAATCCCCCCAAAATCCCCCCAGGACCCCCAAAATCTCTCCAAATTCTCAGAGACCCCCAAAAATTCCCCCAAAATCCCCCAAATTTTCATATTTCCCCAAAAAAATCCCCCCAGGACCCCCCAATATTCTCAGATCCCCTCCCAAAATCACTTCAGGACCCCAAAATCCCCCCAAAACCCCCCCAGGACCCCCAAAATCCCCCCAAATTCTAAGAGACCCCCCAAAAATCCCCTCAAAGTCCCCCCAGATCCCCCAGGACCCCCCAAAATCACTCCAGGACCCCCAAAACCCCCCAAATCCTCAGAGACCCCCAAAATCCCCCCCCAAATCCCATCCAAAAATCCCCCCAAACCACCCCCCCCCCCCCCAGGACCCCCCAAAATTCTCCTATCACCTCCCAAAATCACTTCAGGACCCCCAAAATCCCCCCCAAAATCCCATCCAAAAATCCCCCCCCCAAAAAAATCCCCCCCAGGACCTCCCAAAATTCTCATATCCCCTCCCAAAATCTCTCCAGGACCCCCCAAAATCCCCAAATTTTCTTATTTCCCGCCCAAAATCCCCCCGGGACCCCCCAAAATCCCCCCCCAAATTCTCAGGTTCCCCCGAAAATCCCCCCAAAGTCCCCCAAAATCCCCCCAAATTCTCAAAGACCCCCCAAAAAAATCACTCCAGGACCCCCCAAAATATCACTTCAAGACCCCCAAAATCCCCCCCAATTCTCAGAGACTCCCCAAAATTCCCCCAAAATCCCCCCAAAATCCCCC
This sequence comes from Phylloscopus trochilus trochilus, assembly GCA_016584745.2. Lineage (NCBI taxonomy): Eukaryota > Metazoa > Chordata > Aves > Passeriformes > Phylloscopidae > Phylloscopus > Phylloscopus trochilus. The sequence continues at coordinate 10,589 of WQNJ02000337.1, read as the reverse complement.
TAGGACCCCCAAAATCCCAAAATTCTCAGAGACCCCCAACCCCCCCCAAATCCATCTAAAAATCCCCCCCAAAATTCCCTCAAAACCCCCCAAAGTCCCCCCAAAATCCCCCTACGACCCCCCAAAATCACTCCAGGACCCCCAAAATCCCCAAATTTTCATATTTCCCCCCAAAATCCCCCAAAATCACTTTCAGGACCCCCCAAAAATCCCCCAGGACCCCCCAAAATCACTCCAGGACCCCCCAAAATCCCCCAAATTTTCATATTTCCCCCCAAAATCCCCCCAAGACCCCCAAAATCCCCCAGGACCCCCCAAAATTCTCATATCCCCTCCCAAAATCACCTAGGACCCCCAAAATCCCCCCAAATTCTCAGAGACCCCCCCAAAAAATCACTCCAGGACCCCCAAAATCCCCCAAATTTTCATATTTCCCCCCAAAATCCCCAAAAATTCTCAGATCCCCCCCAAAATCCCCCCAAAATCCCCCCAGGACCCCCCAAAATCACTCCAGACCCCCCAAAATCCCCGGGATTTTCATATTTCCCCCCAAAATCCCCCAAAATCCCCCAGGACCCCCCAAATTCTCAGATCCACCCAAAAAACTCACTCCAGGACCCCCAAAATAACCCCAAAATCCCCCCAAAGTCCCCCAGGACCCCCAAAACCCCCCCAGGACCCCCCAAAATTCTCAGATCCCCTTCCCAAATCCCTTCAGAACCCCCAAAATCTCCTCAGGACCCCCCAAAATCACCCCAAATCCTCAGGTCCCCCCCAAAATCCCCCCAGGACCCCCCCAAAATCACTTCAGGACCCCCAAAATCCCCCCATATTCTCAGAGACCCCCAAAATCCCCCCAGGACCCCCTAAAATCCCCCAAATTCTCAGATCCCCTCCCCAAATCCCTTCAGAACCCTCAAAATCCCCCCCAAATTCTCAAAGACCCCCAAAAATCCCCCAGGGACCCCCCAAATCCATCCAAAAATCCCCCCAAACCCCCCCCCAAAATCCCCTCAGGACCCCCCAAAAATCCCCCTAGGACCCCCCAAAATCACTTCAGGACCCCCCAAAATCCCCCCAAATTCTCAGGTCCCCCCCCAAAATCCCCCAAAACCCCCCAGGACCCCCCAAAATCACTTCAGGACCCCCCAAAATCCCCCCAAATTCTCAGAGACCTCCCCAAAATCCCCCCCAAATCCCCCCAGGACCCCCCAAATTCTCAGAGACCCCCCCAAAAATGCCCCCAGGACCCCCCAAAATCACTCCAGGACCCCCAAAATCCCCCAAATTTTCATATTTCCCCCCAAAATCACTCCAGGACCCCCCAAAATTCCCCCAAATTCTCAGAGACCCCCTCAAAATCCCCCAGGACCCCCCAAAATCCCCCCAAAATCCCCTGCAGGACCCCCCAAAATCACTTCAGGACCCCCCAAAAACCCCCCCAAATTCTCAGAGACCCCCCCCCTCACCTTCAGGGGGGGCTGGGGGAGCCCCCCCGTCCCCCTGGGCCCCCTCCCGGGGGGGTTGGGCGGAGCTCGGGGGGGTCCCGGGGGGTTCCTGGGGGGTCCCGGGGGGGTCTCGGGGGGCTCCTCCCGCCGCCCCTCCCCCCTCCTGCAGCCGCCGGTTCTCCTCCTCCAGCCCCTCGATCTGGGCACAGAGCTGGGACCCCCGAGAGACCCCCAAAATCAGCCCGGGGACCCCCAAAATCATCCCCAAATTAACCCTGGGACCCCCGAGAGACCCCCAAATTAACCCTGGGACCCCCCAAATTAACCCTGGGACCCCCAAAGTCACCCCAAATTAACCCTGGGACCCCCCGAAATCACCCCAAATTAACCCTGGACCCCCAAAATCAACTCTGGGACCCCAAAATGGCCCCCAAATTAACCCTGGGACCCCCGAGAGACCCCCAAAATCAGCCCTGGGACCCCCGAAATTATCCCCAAAATAGCCCTGGGACCCCCAAAATCAGCCCCAAAATCAGCCCTGGGACCCCCAAAATCAGCCCTGGGACCCCCAAAATCAGCCCTGGGACCCCCGAAATCATCCCCAAAATAGCCCTGGGACCCCAAAATTAACCCTGGGACCCCCGAAATCAACTCTGGGACCCCAAAATGGCCTCCAAATTAACCCTGGGACCCCCAAATCACCCCCAATTAACCCTGGGACCCCCAAATTAACCCTGGGACCCCCAAAATCATCCCCAAAATCAGCCCTGGACCCCCAAAATCAGCCCTGGGACCCCAAAATCTGCCCTGGGACCCCCAAATCACCCCCAAATTAACCCTGGGACCCCCGAGAGACCCCAAAATCAGCCCTGGGACCCCCGAAATCATCCCCAAATTAACCCTGGGACCCCCAAAATCATCCCCAAAATAGCCCTGGGACCCCAAAATCAGCCCTGGGACCCCCGAGAGACCCCCAAAATCAGCCCTGGGACCCCCAAAATCATCCCCAAAATAGCCCTGGGACCCCAAAATCAGCCCTGGGACCCCCGAGAGACCCCCAAAATCAGCCCCGGGACCCCAAAATTATCCCCAAATTAACCCTGGGACCCCCAAATTAATCCTGGGACCCCCAAAATCATCCCCAAATTAATCCTGGGACCCCCAAAATCAGCCCTGGGACCCCCAAAATCCCCCAAAATTAACCCTGGGACCCCCCGAAATCCCCCAAAATCAGCCCTGGGACCCCCAAAATTAACCCTGGGACCCCCGAAATGGCCCCCAAATTAACTCTGGAACCCCAAAATCAGCTCTGGGACCCCCAAAATCATCCCCAAAATAGCCCTGGGACCCCCGAGAGACCCCCAAATTAACCCTGGGACCCTCAAATTAACCCTGGACCCCCAAAATCATCCCAAATTAACCCTGGGACCCCCAAAATCAGCCCTGGGACCCCCAAAACGGCCCCCAAATTAACCCTGGGACCCCCCAAAATCAGCCCTGGGACCCCCAAAATCCCCCAAAATCAGCCTGGGACCCCCAAAATCACCCCAAATTAACCCTGGGACCCCCAAATTAACCCTGGGACCCCCAAGAGACCCCCAAAATCAGCTCTGGGACCCCCAAAATTATCCCCAAAATACCCCTGGACCCCCAAAATCACCCCAAAATACCCCTGGGACCCCCAAAATGGCCCCAAAATCAGCTCTGGGACCCCCAAATTAACCCTGGGACCCCCAAAATCACCCCCCAAATTAACCCTGGGACCCCCGAAATATCCCTGGGACCCCCGAAATGGCCCCCAAAATCAGCTCTGGGACCCCCAAAATCATCCCCAAATTAACCCTGGGACCCCCAAAATCATCCCCAAAATAGCCCTGGGACCCCCAAATTAACCCTGGGACCCCCAAATTAACCCTGGACCCCCGAAACAGCCCCCAAATCAGCCCTGGGACCCCCAAAATTAACCTGGGACCCCAAAATCTGCTTTGGGACCCCCAAATCAGCTCTGGGACCTCCGAAATATCCCTGGGACCCACCAAAACAACCCTTGGGGGGATTTGGGGGGGATTTTTGGGGAGAATTTGGGGCGATTATGGGGGAGATTTTGGGGGATTTTTGGGGGGATTTTTAGGAGGATTTTTAGGGGGATTTTTAGGGGGATTTTGGGGATTTTGGGGGTAATTTTGGGTAGACTTTGGGGGGATTTTTGGGTGATTTTGGGTGGATTTTGGGGGGAATTTTTGAGTGATTTTGGGGGGACTTGGTTGGGGATTTTGAGGGGATTTGAGGGGTGATTTTTGGGGCGATTTTGAGGGGATTTTGAGGGGATTTTTGGGGGATTTTCGGGGGATTTTTGGGGGGATTTTGAGGTGATTTTGGGTAGACCTTGGGGGGAATTTTTGGGTGATTTTGGGGGGATTTTTGGGGGAATTTTTGGAGTGATTTTGGGGGGAGTTTGAGGGGATTTTGAGGGATTTGGGGGGGATTTTTGGGGGAATTTGGGGGGGCTTTTGACGTGATTTAGGGAGGATTTTGGGGCGATTTTTTGGGTGATTTTGGGGGGATTCTGAGGGATTTTAGAAGGATTTTTAGGGAGATTTCAGGGGAATTTTCAGGCAGATTTTGGGAGGATTTTGAGGGGATTTTGAGAGGATTTTGGGGGATTTTGGGGGGATTTTGGGGGTGATTTCAGGGGGACTTGGGGATTTTGAGGGGATTTGAGGGGTGATTTTTGGGCGATTTTGAGGGGATTTTGAGGGGATTTTGGGAAGATTTCAAGGGGGATCTTGAGGGATTTTGAGGGATTTTGAGGGGATTTTTGGGGGATTTTGGGGGGATTTTTGGGGGGATTTTGGGTGGACTTTGGGGGGATTTTTGGGGTGATTTTGGGTGGATTTTGAGGAATTTTTTGGGGATTTTGGTGGACTTTGGGCAGATTTTGGGGAGATTTCAGGGGGATTTTGGGTGATTTTTGAGGGGATTTCGGGGGGATTTTTGGGGGGATTCAGGGTGATTTTGAGGGGATTTTTTGGGGATTTTGGGGGGATTTTCGAGCGGATTTTGGGGCAGATTTTTGGGGTGATTTTGGAGGGATTTAGGGTGATTTTGGGGGGATTTTGGGGGGCTCACCTTGGCCAGCTCCCTCAGCAAGGTGCTGTTCTGCAGGCGGAAATCGTCCTCCTGGCTCTGCAGCTTCCCCTGCAGCATCCGCGTCTCCCCAGCAGGGCCTCCACCTCCTGGGGACCCCCAAAAACCAGCTCAGGCACCCCAAAAACGGGGTGGGAACCCCCAAAAACGGGCTCAGGCACCCCAAAAACGGGGTGGGAACCCCAAAAAATGGGATCAGGAATCCCAAAAACGGGGTCAAGCACCCCAAAAATGGGTTGGGAACCCCAAAAAATGGGATCAGGAACTCCAAAAATGGGGTCGGGAACCCCAAAAATGGGGTCAAGTAACCAAAAAAATGGAATGGGGACCCCAAAAATGGGATCAGGCACCTCAAAAATGGGATCAGGCACCCAAAAATGGGTTGGGAATCCCAAAAATGGGGTCAGGAACCCCAAAAACAGGATGGGAACCCCAAAAATGGGCTCAGGCACCCCAAAAACGGGGTGGGAACCCCAGAAACAAGATGGGAACCCAAAAAAATTGGGTCAGGAACCCCAAAAATGGGGTCAGGCACCTCAAAAATGGGATGGGAACCTCAAAAACAGGGTTGAGACCCCCAAAAATGGGGTCAAGAAACCAAAAAAAATGGAATGGGGACCCCAAAAATGGGATCAGGAACCCCAAAAACGGGGTGGGAGTCCCAAAAATGTGCTCAGAAACCCCAAAAATCGTGTCAGGCACCCCAAAAATGGGGTCAGGCACCCAAAAACGGGGTGGGAACCCCAAAATGGGATCAGGAACCCCAAAAACGAACCCAGGCACCCAAAAATGAACTCAGAGACTCCAAATCCCCCCAGGGACCCCCCAAAATCCTCCTGGGACCCCCAAAATCCCCCCCCGGGACCCACCTGGGCCTTCTTGCTCTTGCTGAGGGCCTGGAAAAGAAGGAAGGAGAGGGGGCTCAGGGGGGATTTTGGGGGTCTCAGGGGGATTTTGGGGGCATTTTGGGGGTTTCAGGGGGGTTTTGGGGTCTCAGGGGGCATTTTGGGGGTCTCAGGGGGGATTTTGGGGGTCTCAGGAGGGATTTTGGGGGGCTCAGGGGGGTTTGGGGGTCTCAGGAGGGGTCACAGGGGGATTTGGGGGGGTTCAGGGGGGGTCTCAGGGCGGTTTTGGGGATCTCAGGATGATTTTGGGGGTCTCAGGTGGGTTTGGGGGGGAATTTGGGGGTCCTGGGGGGGCATTTGAGGGTCTCAGGGACATTTGGGGGTCTCAGGGGGGATTTTGGGGGGCATTTGGGGGGCTCAAGGGGGTTTGGGGGGGCTCAGGAGGGGTCTCGGGGGGATTTGGGGGGGCATTTGGGGGTCTCAGGGGGGATCTGGGGCCTCAGGGGGGTTTGGGGGCGGGTCTGGGGGGGCATTTGGGGGGCTCAAGGGGGTTTGGGGGGCTCAGGAGGGGTCTCGGGGGGATTTGGGGGGGCATTTGGGGGTCTCAGGGGGGATCTGGGGCCTCAGGGGGGTTTGGGGGCGGGTCTGAGAAGGATTTTGGGGGTCTCAGGGGGAATTTGGGGGGGTTCAGGGGGGTCTCAGGGGGGCTCAGAGGGGTTTTGAGGGGCTCAGGGGGAATTTGGGGGGTCTCAGGAGGGGTCTCAGGGGGATTTTGGGGCGAATTTGGGGGTTTCAGGGGGGATTTGGGGGGTCTGGGGGGGGAATTTGGGGGTCTCAGGGGGGATTTTGGGTGGTCTCAGGGGGGATTTTGGGGTTTTTTTTGGGGAGGGGTCTCCCCGCTGACCTTGTTGGCCTTGGCCAGGTCCCTGTCCAGCGTCTGCACCCTCTGCCTGAGCCCCGACAGCTCTGGGGGGGGAACCGTGAGTGGGGGGCAACCGGGACCCCCAAAAACCCCCCTGGGACCCCCAAAAACCCCCCTGGGACCCCCAAAAACTCCCTTGGGACCCCCAAAAACCCCCTTGGAACCCCCCAAAACCCCCCTGGGAACCCCCAAAATCCCCCCTGGGACCCCCAAAATCCCCCCTGGGACCCCCAAAACCCCCTTGGGACCCCCAAAAACCCCCCTGGGACCCCCAAAAACCCTCTGGGACCCCCAAAAATCCCCAAATTACGCCCCCCAGGACCCACAAAATCCCAAAATTCCTCCCTCAAACCCCCTTGGGACCCCCCAAACCCCCCAAAATCCCCCCAAAATCCCCCCAAAATCCCCCCCCAAACCCCCATTACCGGCGCCGTTCTCGCACAGCTCATCCAACAGTTCTCGGGACCACCCCCCACAAATCCCCTGGGACCCCCCCCAAATTCCACCCCAGGACCCCCAAATTCCACCCCAGGACCCCCCCAGACCCCCTCTGGGACACCCCAAATCCCCCCTGAGACCCCCAAAATCCCCCCAAAATCCCCCCCACGGGGCCGTACCGGTGCCGTTTTTGCGCAGCTCATCCAACAGTTCTCGGGACCACCCCCCAAAATCCCCTGGGACCCCCCCCAAATCCCCAAATTCCTCCTCAAACCCCCTTGGGACCCCCCTAAAATCCCTCTGGGACCCCGAAAATCCCCTCCAAACCCCCCAAAATCCCCCCAAAATCCCCCCAGACCATTACGGGCGCTGTTCTTGTGCAGCTCGTTTGACAACCGACAGTTCTCGGGACCACCCCCCAAAATCCCCTGGGACCCCCCCCAAATTCCACCCCAGGACCCCAAACTCCACCCCAGGACCCCCCCAGACCCCTCTGGGACCCCCAAAATCCCCCCCGACCCCCGTTACCGGCGCCGTTCTTGCGCAGCTCATCCGACAGCCGGTAATTCTCGGTGCGCAGCTCCAGCAGCTGCGCCTGCACCGGGGGGGGGGGATTTGGGATTTGGGGGGGCAAAAAAGACCCCCGGGACCCCCTCCTCAAAATGATCTCGGTTGTTTATGGGCTCACCCGAGACCCTCAGAGCCCCCCCAGACACCCAGGACCCCCCCCTCCGAGACCCTCAGGACCCCCCCGAGACCCCTCAGAGACCCTCAGACCCTCCCAAAGCACCAAGGACCCCACCCCCAAGACCCCCAGAGCCCCCAAGACCCCCAGAAACCCCCCCGAGATCCCTCAGAGCCCCCCCCGAGACCCTCAGAGCCCCCCCAAGACCCTCAGGACCCTTCCAAGACCCTCAGGATCCCTTCGAGACCCCCAGAACCCCCCCCAGAGACCCTCAGGACCCCCCCCAAGACCCCTCAAAAACTGTCCCAGAGACCCTCAGAACCTCCCCAGAACCCCTCCGAGACCCTCAGAGCCCCCCAGAGACCCTCAGGACCTCCATGAGACCCCTGAGAGCCCCCCAGAGACCCTCAGAACTGTCCCAGAGACCCTCAGGACCCCCCCCAAGACCTCAGGAACCCCCCTGAGATCCCTCAGAACCCCCCAAGACCCCCAGGAACCCCCCCGAGATCCCTCAGAACCCCCCAAAGATCCCTCAGAACTGTCCCAGAGACCCTCAGAACCTCTCTAGAACCCCTCTGAGACCCTCAGGACCACCACAAGACCCCCAGGAACCCCCCCGAGATCCCTCAGAGCCCCCCCGAGATCCCTCAGAACTGCCCCAGAGACCCTCAGAACCTCCCCAGAACCCCTCCGAGACCCTCAGGACCACCACGAGACCCCTCAGAGCCCCCCCGAGATCCTCACAACCCCTTCGAGACCCCCAGAACTCCCCCAGAGACCCTCAGACCCCCCCAAGACACCCAGCACCTCACCCCCGAGACCCCCAGGATCCCCCCAAGACCCTCAGAGCCCCCCCCCCGAGACCCTTCAGAGCCCCCCAAGACCCTCAGGACCCCCCCCCGAGACCCTCAGAACCCTCCTTGAGACCCCCAGGACCCCCTGAGACCTCCAGGACTCCCTGAAACCCCCGAGCCCGACCCACCCAGAGACCCCCAAAGCCAACCCCAGGACCCCCTCAGTTCTCCCACAACCCCGGGACCCCCCCGAGCTCCCTCCCAGAGCCCCCCAAGTCCCCTCATGACCTCCCCGGACTCCTCAGGGTTCCCCCGAATCCCCCCAAAAGCCCCCTCAGGACCCTTTATATCCCCTCACGACCCCTCTCAGCCCCTCCAAACCTCTGGGAGCGCCCCCAGATCCCCGCCCCGAGCCCCCCGGGACCCCCCGGCCTCACCTGCATCCTTTGGAACTCCTCGGCCGACAGGGCCTGCGCCATCTTGGCGCTCCGGACCCCCCCCCCCCCTCCCGGCAGGAGGGGCCGGAAATGGCCGCTCTGCCCCGGCGCGGGGTCATAGAGACGCTCAAGGCACCGCGCAAGACCATAGAGTTCGGTCCTCCTCGCCGGCCAGAGCGGCCTAGAGGAGCAGAAAGTTTAGACCTCCGCGCCGGCCAGAGCGGCCCCGGCGGATCATAGAGCTCAGTCCTCCCCGCCGGGATCGTAGAGGCTGCCAGTCTCCCTCAGAGAGCTGACGGAGCGGTACAAACCTTTTTCCCTCTCCGTTTTTGGGGAGTTCTGGGTGAGGTTTGGGCTGCTCTCCCTTCCCAGAGGGAGCGCGGAGATTCCTCAGGTCTGTACCAACCACCCCCGTTTCCTGCGGGCATAGGGCGCTCTCTGGCTGGTGGAGGTCTCTGGGGACCACCCCCCCCATTTTTGGCGTCCCTCAGGGACACCCCCCCGTCCCCGGCTCTTGAGCCGCCACAGGGACCTGGCAGTGCTGGTGACAGCGGCTGAATGTGAGCCCAGGTGTGGCCAGGTGAGCACCGTTTCCCCCTCTGCCGCCCCTCAAAACCTTCCTGGGCGCCATTTCCACCCTCATCCCCCTCACGGACACCATTTCCCCCTCAGTTGCCCCTCAAACCCTTCACGGGCACCATTTCCACCTTCATCACCCTCAGGGACGCCATTTGTCCCCTCACGGGCTCCATTTCCCCCTCAGCTGCCCCTCAAACCCCTCAAAGGCACCATTTCTACCTTCATCACCCTCATGGACATCGTTTCACTCTCACAGGCTTCGTATTTCCCCTCAGTTGCCCCTCAAACACTTCATGGGCACCATTTCCACCTTCATCACCCTCAGGGACATCATTTTCCCCTCACAGGCTCCATTTTCCCCTCACGGGCTCCATTTTCCCCCTCATGGGCTCCATTGTCCCTCCATCACCCTCACAGGCGCCATTTCCCCTCAGCTGCCCCTCAAACCCCTCACGGGCACCATTTCCACCTTTATCGCCCTCAGGGACATCATTTTTCCCCTCACAGGCTTCATATTTTCCTCGATCCCCCTCACAGATTTCATTTTCCCCTCACAGATTCCATTTTCCCCCTCACGGGCTCCATTTCCCCCTCAGCTGCCCCTCAAACCCCTCACAGGCACCATTTCCACCTTCATCACCCTCACGGACATCGTTTCACCCTCACAGGCTTCGTATTTTCCTCGATCCCCCTCAGAGATTCCATTTTCCCCTCACAGATTCCATTTTCCCCCTCACGGGCTCCATTTCCCCTCCATCACCCTCACAGGCACCATTTCCCCCTCAGCTGCCCCTGAAACCCTTTGTGGGCACCATTTCCACCTTCATCACCCTCAGGGACATGGTTTTTCCCCTCACAGCCTCCATTTCCCTCTTATCTGCCCCTAAAAATCTTTACAGGCACCATTTCCACCCTCATCCCTCTCATGAGCACCACTTGTCCCCTCACGGATTCCATTTCCCCCCTCACGGGCTCCATGAAAAGCCATGAAAAAGAAAAAGAAACAAAAAAAAAAACCTCGAGAGACATCGTGAGAGCGTCATTTCTGTAAAATTTGTTATTTCTGGCGCTCGGTAGAGGCAGAACGCGAAAGAAAAGTACGGGACGAACTGGAAAAAGAGAAAAGATCAGGAAGGGCTGGGCGGAGGCGGGGGAGAGGGGCGGGGTTATGCAGATTAAAAGGTGGGGATATGCAAATCAGAGTCGCCGCGCCAAAGGCATCATGGGAGCAAAAATTGGGGAGAATTTCGGGGTTTTCGGGGTCGGCCCGTGCGGGAGGCGAGCGGGAGGCGCG